>CAUYON010070864.1:0-55462 GCA_963573935.1 Arctocebus calabarensis | reverse complement strand
ACATTTTAAATATTTTACTTTATTTCCCTGAATACTTTCTAAGGTGATCATTAAAATGCCAATTATCTATCTAGAGTCCTAGGTCTATTTTTATTATCTGTTATTACTCCTACATCCTATTAATGTTTTCTTTGACTGGGTATCAAGTTGCATACATGAAAAACTAGAATCACTGTCATCAAATTTCTCAGACTAAGGTTTTCTAGTCTATAATATGATTCACAGATGCTAAAATTTAACCAAAGACTATTTTACTTCCAGTTCACTCTTAATCTTAAGTAGTACTGCTCTCTGTAATCCTAATCTGGGGCACAGGGTTTACAAGGTCCCCAACCGTAATAGGCCCCGAACTTGAACTTTTGTTCCCAAGCCTATCAAAAATACAAGCAGCTCACTCTCTCTCTCCCCTCCTCTCTCTCTCCTCCTCTCTCCCCCTTTCCCCATTTCCTCTCTCTCTCCCCCCCTCTTTTCCCTACTCCGTAATGCTGCTGTACAGCCTCCCCCGCCAATAAAGACCTTTTGTACAAGCCAAAAAAAAAAAATTACAAACAGCCTCTCAAGCTGACCAGCAAATACCCCAAAAGGAAAAGAGTTCTAAATGCTGAGTTACTACCTTTAGGTTTGTCTTCTGGCTTAATAGTTCTTTGCTACTTTGTTGTTCAATAATGAGCCTATTTCTAAATATTTTGTCCAGTTTTTCTAATTGTCCTTAGCATAAAGGTAGTCCAAATGACCTAGACTGCCTCTTTAAGAATCAGGACTCTTGGCTCGGCGCCTGTGGCTCAACGGGCTAAGGTGCCAGCCACGTACACCTGAGCTGGTGGGTTCGAATCCAGCCCGGGCCCACCAAACAACAATGACGGCTGCAACCAAAAAAATGGCCGGGCGTTGTGGCGGGCGCCTGTAGTCCCAGCTACTTGGGAGGTGGAGGCAAGAGACTCGCTTGAGCCCAGGAATTGGAGGTTGCTATGAGCTGTGATTGCCATCCAGGGTGATAGCTTGAGGCTCTGTCTCATTAAAAAAAAAAAAAAAATCAGAATCTCATCCTTTAGCATTACTAAGTGCCTTTCATGGTTTCTTGATGTGTTCCTTCCCCCTTTGAATTCTATTTTGCCTGTCATTTTCCTTTCATACCTTTGTATATACCAGTAGTTCTCAACCTGTGGGTCGCAACCCCTTTGTAACAATGAAAATACATTGTGGCATTAGGAAGGTTGAGAACCACTGGTATACACTTTATGAATCCCTTTTGAGACTTTTAACTACATCAAAGTTGTTTATTTTTACTTATTGGAATCACCTATTAGAGAACCACTGCCACAGAAACAAACAAAATGCATAACGAAAAAGTATATATTTCGGCTCGGCGCCTGTAGCTTAAGCGGCTAGGGCACCAGCCACATACACCAGAGCTGGCAGGTTCAAATCTGGGCTTGCCAAACAACACTGACAACTATAACAACAACAAAAAAAGTAATTATTTCCATCTTATACTTACTGTAAACTCTTCTTCCTCTTCATCACCAGATTCTCCAAATATATCTGCAATAAGATTTCTAAAAAAGAAACAAATATAAAAACATTCATTTGAAGAGACAGAATCCCGCTCTGCTTCTAGGCTGGAGTGCAGCAGTGTAATTACAGCACACTGTAGCCTTGAACTCCTGGGCTCAGGTGATCCTTCTATCTTAGAGGCTAGGACTATAGGTGTACACCACTAAATGCCCAATGGTGCCCAACCAGGAACCATTTTTTTAAATGGAGTATAATTTACTTATAATAAAATGTACAAATCTTAAGTTTCCTGCTCAATGAATTATAAAATGCATACACTGGGAGCATTTTTGGTTGGGGTAACCAGAACCCCAACCAAAATAAAAAACAATCCCCATCTCCCCGGAAAGTTCCCTCATGGCCCCTTCTAGTCAGTGTTCCAGTATCAACACCTAGAGACAAGCAGCACTCTGGCTTCTATCACCGTAAGTTAGTTCCACCGATTCTTTAGTGTGCACTCTTTGCTTCTTTCTCTTAACATGTATTTTTGAGTCACCATGTTGTAGTCTGTAGCAGTAATGCAGGAATAAAAATTCTAAATCCTCAAAGTCATGCAATCAGGCCGTGCACAGTGTATTTTATCAACGTAAAATTTTAATACAAGTTTGAAGAACTTGAGAGACAAACTCCTCTACTACATAATTAAGAACGCTTGGAAAAAAACTCATGTTACATTGTCACTTACTCTTCCTCATTGCCTGACTCACTCTCACTCCCAAATAGATCCTTCTCTTCATTTTTCTTATCAGACAACTCCTCTTTCCCTGCTTCTTCTTCACTATCAGATGCTACTGTCTTCTCTCTTTTGCCCGACTTATCTGATACAGCATCACTGTCAGAGTCATCTGCATCAGAGACAACACGACTCTTCTTTGTAGCTGTTGAAAAAGAAAATCATTAGTCTTGATTTGTTATGGTTATTAAGTGTAACAGGTGCTTTAAAATGGTAGTAGATGTCAATAAATCAAAGGACTTCCTCACACGTGATTTAGAAGATAAAAAACTGCTTCATTCAGAACCATCTTACGAATTATCTGTTATTTTGCTAACTTTGAAATAGTGACCAAAAGAAGAAGAAACCAACATGAAAGTGAGCATAAATAGTTACCTTTCCTTTTGGGAAATAGAGAAAATTAAGATTAGACGGATGAGCACAACTGCCACCCTTTCCATGTTGCCTAGTATTAGAAGAACTAATACTATAAATTAGTATTAGGTTAGGTATTACTTTTCAGGAATATTTCCCATATTCCTTAGCCATTTTGAAATTTCGCATCTACCTTAACAAACTAGCAGTATGTGTGGTACTCTTTTTCCTTCTCCACTAATAATTGTCAGCCTATATGGGAATATGTCTTTTTCAAAAAAGATGAGTTTCATAAAAAAGTAATCAAGTAAAAATTACTATCTGTGAAAATGAGGTCTCAGATAGCAAAGACTCACTCTATACAGACATGGAGTCTCCAAATAGAATCTTCCCAATATTTCCTTGAATTTGGACATTCAACAATGTTGAACAAATACAAAAGACGCATCTGGGTGGGCTCCCAATCTGGGATAGGATCCAGTGCATTAGCTATTAGAGACCCACAAGCCAACTCTGGTCAGGAGTTTTCTTTTTTTCTTTCTTTCTTTTTTTTTGAGACAGAGCCTCAATTTAACACCCTGGATAGAGTGATGTGGCATCACAGCTCACAGCAACCTCCAATTCCTGGGCTCAAGCAAGCCTCCTGCCTCCGCCTCCCAAGCAGCTGGGACTATAGACGCCTGCCACAACATCTGGCCATTTTTTGGTTGCAGCCACCATTGTTGTTTGGCGGGCCCAGGCTGGATTCGAACCTGCCAGCTGAGATGTACGTGGCTGGTGCCTTAGCCTGTTGAGCCACAGGCGCTGAGCCCATAGTCAAGAGTTTTCATTTAAACATACTTTATAGTAACATTCCTCTTTCCAGTTTTAAACAGAAACAAAGTCTTTTATATCCCTACTGATGCTTGGTCTAGCTTATCCCGTTGAGGGAATCCGAAGTTTATAGGTGATACTACAACACAAAGGAAATTTAATGTTAGCTTAGCCAATGACACTCAGAGGAAATGACTCTTCTCATGACATTCTGAAGTATCAAGTTGAATGACAGATTACATATCTAACCTAATAGGGAAGGACACAATTTTTCAGTTATAAAAGATAATCAGTAAAGCTACTGCTCAACAGCCACAAATAATGCCTTACATGCTTTCTCTTCATCTTCACTATCAGAAAGCACAGCAGCTTTTCGCTTTGCTACTTTCTCCTCCTCACCCTCTCTTTCCTCATCTTCGTCACTGTTGAGTTTTTGCCTTTTGGGTTCTTCCTCCTCACTGTCAGAACTGTGAAATCTTTTTCTGTCTGTATGACTATCTGAGTGAAAGGAGTCAGTCTGCATTTCTGTATCCTCTCCCCTATTGTCCCCATCACTGTCATCCTCCGACTCTGGCTTCTGTTTGTGTCTGGAGACATCTTCAGTTTCTGAATCACTAGCAGGTTCCTTCTGAGGCTCCTCACTCTCAGAGTCACTGACTCGGGGTTTGGGGAGCTCTTCATTTTCAGAATCACTGGCCTGATTCCTTGGGGGATCCTCACTTTCAGAGTCACTGATACGGGGTTTGGGAAGCTCCTCATTTTCAGAATCACTGGCCTGATTCCTTGGGGGATCCTCACTTTCTGAGTCACTGATACGGGGTTTGGGAAGCTCTTCATTTTCTGAGTCACTGGCCTGGTGCCTGGGAGGGTCCTCACTTTCTGAGTCACTGATACGGGGTTTGGGAAGTTCCTCATTTTCTGAGTCACTGGCCTGGTGCCGTGGAGGTTCCTCACTCTCAGAGTCACTGATCTGAGGTTTACGAAGCTCTTCACTTTCTGAATCACTTGTTCGAGGTTTGGAAGGCTCCTCATTTTCTGAGTCACTGGCTTGGTGCCGTGGAGGTTCCTCACTCTCAGAGTCACTGATTTGAGGTTTTAGAGCATCCTCTATTTCAGAGTCACTGGCAGTACTCTTTTGGAGCTCTTCAATCTCAGAATCACTGGCAGGATGCTTTCTAATGTCTTCATTTTCTGAGTCACTTGCATGTCCATTAAGAAGTTCCTCATTTTCCGAGTCACTACCAGGTAATTTCCTGGTCTCCTCACTCTCAGAGTCACTCCCATGCTGATTGACATCTTCATTTTCAGAATCACTCGCAGGAGGCTCTGCACGCTCCTCAGGTTCAGAGTCACTGTCCTTTTGCCTATGAAGCTCCTCACGTTCAGAGTCACTGGCATTGAGATTTGAGGGCTCATCACTCTCTGAGTCTGTCACAGGATGTCTCTTGGTGAGGCCATCTTCTCCATCGCTAGGTTCATTCTAAAAAATAAAATGAGAAAAAATTAGCAAAGTGCTAAACATGTTTGACAGTAAGATGATAATACTTTTCCAACAGTATTTTAAGTCTAGGAATACGTACTCCTGTCTTATATGTACTTGGGAATATTTCCCTTCAAAGAATATAGAACTCCTGGCCTATACATATATGGGAATATCTCTCTTCAAAGAAAGCCAATTTATGAAATGGCTAACATGATTTGGATACCAAATATCGAAACAAATTTGTAAAGCATAGCCCCAGATCACTATAGGAGATTCATTTTGAAGAGCTACATTTTTTTTAAAAAGCCTTTCTCATACATTATTCTGGTTCCTAAAAACTTAACTGTATTTTTCAAAGAAATACAAACAAACATGTAACCAAGTTCTTTTAAAAAGTAACATTCTTGGGTTTTATAATATTAAAATTCTTTTATGGAAAAGAACCATAAAACTTAATTTTAGTTCAAAAACTAAATAAGATACAAGGAACATTCTCCCATGAGAATTTAAACCAACAAGGAAAGGAGGAGCTAACATTTCCTAAGCACTTATTAAGAATCAATACATGTTAGGGCTCTCCTGTTTGTTCATTCACTCCTCACGATAGTACTTCTCATGGTGAGAAAATAAAGGCTTATAATAGTCATAGTAACTCTGGAACAAAACCTTAAGTTTTAGAAAAAACATGATAACTCTAACTGCACTAACATATTATGTTACCTGAAATTATTATTCTGGAAGTATGCTCCAGGGAACAAACTCGATATATGCATATTATGGCTATGTTTTCAAAAATGCAAAGAAAAATATACAAAATTAAATGTAGCAGAATATTAACAAGTGTTCTTGGGATGTGGACAATTTTTACCTACCTGGTATCTTAACTTTCAAGAACAATGACAATATTCTGGTTTAAAAAGTAAAAGTAATCAATAAGAAAAGAATAAATAACCCTATTTCTATGTGGGCAAGAGACTTGAACAGAAATTTTCTGATGAAGACAGACGCATGGCCTATAAAAACATGAAAAAAATGCTCATCATCCTTAATCGTCAGAGAAAAGCAAATCAAAACCACTTTGAGATATCACCTAACTCTAGTAAGATTAGCCCACATCACAAAAATCCCAAAACTACAGATGTTGTTATGGATGTGGAGAGAAGAGAACACTTCTACACTGCTTGTGGGTTTGTAAACTAATACAGCCTTTTTTGGAAAGAAGTATGGATAATTCTCAAGGAACTAAACGTTGACCTACCATTTGATCCTACAATTCCATTACTAAGTATCTACCCAGAGAACAAAAATCATTTTACAACAAAGATATTTGTACCAGAATGTTTATTGCAGCCCAATTCATAATTGCCGAATCGTGGAAGCAGCTCAAATGCCCATCAACCCATGAATGGATTAACAAATTATGGTATATGTAAACCATGGAATACTATGCAGCCATAAAAAGATGGAGATTTTACATCTTTTTTTGTTTACCTGGATAGAGTTGGAACATAGTCTTCTGAGTAAAGACTCTCAAGAATGGAACAAAAATGGAAAAAGAATAAGGTATCCAATTTACTCAATGCTATAATGAGACCAACATATAATCACTTACACATTCATACTAATGATAAAACACAAATATAGTCCAGAAAGAAGGAAAGGAGGGAAAGGGGAGGGGAGAGGAGAGGAAAAGAGGAGGGAGGGTATTTGGTGGAATCTCACCTAACATGCACAAAGCAAGGGTACATTTCAAAACAACTGAGAGTATATTATAAATGTCTTACCATAAAAAAATAAGTGAGGTGATGGCTATATTAATCAGTTTGATTTAAACATTCTACATTGTATATCAAATCATCACATTGTACACCATAAACATATACAGTTATGATTTAATAAAAATTAAATTTCAAAAAAAGATGCCTTCTTTCTGGTTGCCTTCCTCAATTATCTTTCTCAAAATGCCTTCATTTTCACAGTCTTAACTGGAGATAGTTCTGTGTTTGGAGGCCTGTGTACAGCATGTATTATTCATATGCTCGCTTGTTTCTGAACAACTTATGAAAACCAACTAGAGATTAATTCATAAAAAATAAGTTTTCCCTCTCTCCCTTTACAAGGCCAGATCTGTTTCTCTGCCACAACTGTATTGGCTGATTGGATTTCTGCTCTCCCTCTGCCCCCATTCCGTACGAAAATCATGTCTCCTTAGTATGGCTGCCACCTATCTTTTCATGTGCCTGAAATATATACCATTGTGTTCTGACTTTTGTTTTGTGCAGTCCTTTTTATGCTCTATCTTCTGCAAGGTCCCTCTGTCTTGGCTGCCAAAGACATTTCTGTTTGCAGCCGGGAGATTCCATTGTACTTTGCACATCCCAAGTTTTTTGTTCTGCCTGGTGGCCTTTTGTAGTTGAGTTTGCTAATGTTTCTAATGGAAAACAGACACAGCCACACTTTATCAGTGTTATTCTGCTCAAAGGCATAGTGGCTGAGCCCGCTGAAGGGACCAAGATCTGCCCTCCTCACCAGGGAAGTTAGCTAAACTCAGCAGCAGAGAGGGTCCTATGTTCCCTGTGGAAGGTGAGAGAAGCAGGTGTGTGAGGGCTAGGGATTTTCAGACACCTTAATCCTCTTTCTACATGGGAATATCCCTGTGACTGTTTTTCCTAAGAAACATACCTCAGCTCCCTTCTCCCTCATTCAGTTCATGGGCTCACTCCCTGTCTGAATTCAAGGATAGCTTGGGAAGAGAGTGTCCAGGTAATGACTTTTGTTCCCTGTCCAGCTCCCTGCATTTCACTCTCAATTATGGACCCAAACACAACTTCACCTTCACCATGGTCATGAACCACTCTCTTTTCAGCACTTCATGTCCAACATAGAGTCAGGATCTGACTTCATAAAAGATCTGCTGAGTGGCTGATAGCACTCATCTCCTCGAACTAGCAGCCTGGAATTTGGGAGAATCTATCAGGCATTCCTGCTGTCACCCAGCCCACCTTCCTCGAATCCTTCCTCTATGCCTCTTGCTGGTCCGGTTCTTCAGGCAGCTGGTGGGGGGGTGGAGGCAGGGATCATGGTATAGAATTGTGATCTAAGAGATGGAGGGAAGGATGTGAAAATGCAATGACCCACAGGGAAACAATGCTACTACCCCTACATGTAATGTGTCTACTCAATCATGGAAGAAATCTTGAAACAAAAGTCATCTATGTTAATTTGACCTTGCCCAACAATCCTAAGCTCGTCTCCTGTACTGTGTGTGGGGGTGAATGTGTGAGACAGTCCTCAAGTTTGCTATCTCAAATCAACTCTGATTTTTACAAACTTCTATTTTTTTAAATATACCCTTACATGAATGACTGTCATTTTCTTCACCTCTTATTCCATAGTTTAATTCATTATCATATATTTCACACTAATGTAGTCTAAAACACACTTAAATTCATGTCAATGTTCACTGAAAACTCATTCTTTCTTTCTTCAAATCAAATTCTTCTCTCTCTCTCTTTCTTGTTTTTTGTTTGTGTTTTTTCTTTGGTACCCTTGACTCTATTCCCCTTTCTTTGACAAATTACAGTTTATTAGTTGTTATGGTAACTCTGTATTGCTCTGAATAACTCTCTCTCGCGATGTGGCTGCATATGAAGGTGTTAGGAAAATAAAGACAGGTTTTATGCTCCCTAGTCTCTTCCCTAAGCCTTTCTTCCATCCTCACGATCATCTCTACCCAACACTCCCTGACCCCCATTTTACACACAGGTAACAAAGAAGCCCCTAAATAAGTAAATAAATAAATAAATAAATAAAATGCTTTATTTCTTCGGTTGTCCATGGCAGGACTATTTACACCTATAACAGAAATGCAACTGTAGATGGCTTGAGCTAGAGTAGCATAGTGTGATTTGTGGCACTTTTGGAGTCAGCGTCTCAATTTTGGAATAGCAATCACTGCAACAGGCCAACTCTGTTAGCGGAGACAGGTGGCACATTCAATCCTTATTCTTTCTGGCTTCAGTTTCTGCCTTTCATGCCTTACCTAAGACCCCTAGGGGGTGACTCCGATCAATGCCCATTAGAACCACCTCATCCCCTTGACCTCAGCTAAAGATCCTATCTGAATCAAGGCTAAATGGTCTAGCTAATAAATTCATATAAAGATCTCCATGCTTTTCACTAAATTATTCCAGACCCTATTCTCCAAACCCCTTCAGGAATACACTTTACTTTTATATATCTTCCTAACAAGTTATTTTCCTGTCACATTTTTTCTGACATCTGTCACCTTGGTATCTAAGCACTCTGGCAAATTCATGAGGCTAAAAACAAACACTTACGTGGGAAGGGGGAAAAAAGCTCTTCTCTTCTGCTCTCTCATCTCCATAGGGACAGAGTAGCAAAAAGAGGCTATGATTCTCCAAGGTCAGTCCGTGCAAAGACAGCAAAACAGAGCTAAGAAAAGAGTGTGAAATCCTAACTTCCAGTCCCTGACCTCCCTAGTGCAACAATACACTGTCTGGAGTCAGAGTCAGTGTTTCTGTAGAAATCACCAGAGGGAATTTGTGGCTGCTGGCCAAAGCTAGGAAGGAATCTTCACAAAACTGAACATATTCCCTTTCTTTTCAGAATCTGGATCTTCCCTCTTCTCTTACTGCTGAACATTCAAGCCCTATTTCAACTTTCATATTTAATGACATTAACTGAAATGTTCAGAGGTTTCATTCATTTATCAAATCATTTGATCATTATTAATCGAGGATCTTCCATAGGCAAATAGATGTTGGAGATGTGTAAAATTCTATCCAGCAAGAGATAAAATACATGTGTAAAAATTATTCACTGAGCACATACTATTTGCTATTCTAATCTCTGAAGAGAAAACAATGGATAAAACCTACAAAGATTCTGCTCTAATGGACCTTATAATTATAGTGGGAAAAACAGACAATAAGCCATTAGATAAATAAATGAGAGGTATTACATTAAAACATCATACAAGATGAAATGTGATAGAACATAATGGAGATACAGATGAAATGCTCAACACCTTTTCATATGGAATTTAAGTAGCTAACTAGGAATATGATTTAGTTTCAGAATTGTCTTTGTAACAACCTAGACCTCTGAATATAACATTTTCTTCTCCAGTAATCAAATATTGCAGATGTTGTAATTGCCCATACCTATAACTGGCTGGTGATCAAAATGTTCTGAAGAATCGGAAGGCTGTTGAAATGTAAACTGTTCAAATGTAGTAAAAAATGTCTCTAAATACAGGATCCCTGGGAACTGTTTCAATCACTGTCCACATGATGGAGGGTTATTCAAAAGAGAATGGACTTACTCTTCTGCCCTAATTATTGAAGTAGATTGCCTTGTAGTTGCTGAAAACTAAAGTAGCAACCCTAACTTCTTTGTCTTTAAAAGTAATAGTTTTGTGATTAATATTACTGTGCTCAGGTATACATCATATGGTAAGATACCTTCTGAAAATCGCTTTCTCGTTAGCCTACATTTATCTGTCCCCCTGATATTCAGCCAGTTGTGCGACACAGAGATTTTAGCTTCTCAAACAAATGACTTGAAAGAAACTTATTATGTAACTCCATTGTATTTTCTCCACTTACCTAAAAGCTGTCATCAAAGTAGTCAATATCCCACATTTGTAGACTGGTTCAAAAAGATAATGCATGATACCAGCACTCACAGGAGGTATTATGTTTTCTAACCAAGGACACCTTTTAGGAAATGGCATAGGGAAGTGGAACTCAAGCAGAGCACATTAGTCTTTCTGAGATCTGGAAACAGACATCAGCATTCAGAGCTACTAAAACTCCTTGAATTTGCAGGACAGGATAAAGGAAGAGAGAGAGCTAGCTGTACAAGACTACCTCAAGTGGTAATACCAAAGCCTATCAGGGAATGAATGCTCTGAAACTTAGAGCTAAATGTAGACACCAGAGGTTGTGCAATTCTAAGAGTTAAAGTATAGCCACCACTGAGAGCCTTAGACATTCCATTGAAATCTCGCAAAGGTCAATGCTCAAGAGTAAGAACCATACCCTAGAGCTAAGGACAACACTAAATTGGACCAATCCGAATAAAGAACAAGCAATCCTAACAGAGTCAAAAAGATCCACCAACAATTTAACAACCTGCTGCAACAAAATTCAATTTTCTTTTTAAAAGGATAATATGATCCAGACTCCTTATAATACATGTCCTAGAAGGTCTAATATATAATAGCAAACTACTAGATGTGTGAAAAAGGAAAAAGATGCCCTATAATCAAGAAAAAAATAGCCAACAGAAACAGACCCTATGGTGATCCCACTAGATTAGCAAATAAGAACGTTAAAATAGCTATTATAAATGTGATAAAAGGCAATATAATACAAATAGTATCAAGCATCTGAATAAATACACAGAAATCTCATAGGAGATTTAAAAACTAAAAAGAAATTCTAATCATGAAATTATGATATCTGAAATGTCTGAATGGGCTTAAAAGCAGATTTGAGAAGCCAGAAGAGATGGTCCGTGAGCTTATACAGATTTCTATTTATTAGAAAGGATAGAGAGAGAAAGACATTATTGTAAAGAAAAATGATACAAATTCAATGATATGAGAACCCATCTCAAGTGTTATAATACACTTTCTTCTGGAAATTAACTGTAAGAAATACACTGTCTGTAAGAGATGCACCTTAAGGATTCACTATAAGGAGCCTGACAGATTAAAGGTAAAATAATGTAACAAGATAAATCATACAAATAGTAATCATAGGAAACCATGTGTGGCTGTATTGATTTCAAAAAAAATACATAACTTAACCAAAAAAAAAAAAAACTTACCAAAGAAAAAAAATGATATATCTCAATGATAAAAAGAGAATTATTCTTCTGGAAGATACAACATTCCTAACTGTGTATACTTTTAATAATAGGGCTTCAAAATATATGAAACAGGAAATTATAGAAATAATGGCATAAATAGAAAAATACACAGTTACAGTTGAAGATTTTAAAATCCCTCACTGAGAAATTGCTAGAGTATCTGTAGAAAAAAATCAATAAGGAAATACAAAGATTTGTATAACATTATAAACTGCCTTGATCTAATTAAAAATTTTGGAACAATATAATTCTAAAATTATAGAATATACATATTTGCAAGTATACATTTTACAACATGTGTACATTTACAGCATATATTAGACCATAAAATGAGTTTCAATATATTCAGAAGATTTGACCTCTTGAAATATGAGGTCGTACAGTTAAGTTTATTGACTCATCCTAGAAAATATGCTGCATACTTCATTGCTGAATAATAGTACAGTAACCTTTGAAGTACACCAGCTATGCATTGACACTAGTGTCTAGTCCACTGTTCAAAGCAATTTTGGAACTCTTTTTACTGGAATGGCCATCAAAGCTGTCCTCATATGTAGTCTGGCAATTAAGTTTGAAAACATCCTTGAAAAAGTGCTACATACCTCATTGTTGAATATCACTACAGTCACCTTCAACGTATACCCTTTGGCCATCTTCTGACCATACGCTCCCTGATAACCAAACATTAAATACGAAGATAATAACCATAAGTTGTGTAGAAATGCTCAACTACTTGGAATTTAACATGCTTCTAAATAATTCCTTGACCAAAATATAACTAATAGAAAAATTAGAAAATATAGTTGAATCTTAAACAACATGGATTTGAACTGCATGAGGCTACTCATATGTGACTTTTTTCAACTAACCCCAGTGAAAATACATATTCTCAGGATGCAATACCCACATATATGGAAGGCCAACTTTTCATTTATACCTGCAGAACTTTAGTATATCTGGATTTTGTGGTCCTGGAATTAATCCCTTGCCTATACCCAGGGACAACTATATTTTGAACTAAATGTTAGTAAACATACAAGATACCAAAATGTTTATGATGCCTTTAAAATGATACTAGGAGATAATTCACTACTTTAAAGATATGTGATCTAAGTTTCCATCTTCAGAAGCTAGAAAAGAAGAAAAATTAAAGCCCAAATAAGTAGAAGAAATAAAAAACAAACTACAACTCTTTGAATGGTTAATGAAGTTGAGAAAAGCTGAGTGAAACCAATAGGGAAGAGAGAATACAGTAATTAACAGCATCAAAAATTTAAAGAAAGGATATCACTACAGATCCTACATGAATAAAAAGTATAATAAGGAACATATAACAGTTTTATGTTAGTAAATTTAACAACTTAGATGAACAAATTCCTTAAAAACACAATTTTGTAAAGTTAACACAAAATGTAGAAAATAAACATAGCCCACATCTAATTTTTTAAGTGATATTTATAACCATAAAGTATAGATGGTTTAATTATGAATTCTATGGCATACTTAAACAAGAAATAATAAATCTTTTACAAACTACTTCAGAAAATGGAGAAAGACCATTTCCCATCTTGTTTTATGAAGCCATCAAAATTCTGTTATCAAAAATATAACAAAGAAATTTTAGTTAAAGTGTGGCCAAATATCCATCTCTAGACATAAACACAATAATCCTTCAAAATTTTAGCAAATTAAACTCAGAAATATACAGGATTTCCAAATTATGACCAAGTGGAGTTTATGCCAGGAATGCAAGGTTGTTTCATATTCAAATGTTAGTCAATATAATTCACCATAATAATAATATATAGGAGAAAAGCTATGTATTATATCAATATGTGATCATTTTAATTGAAAAATTATTTGACAAAACTCCATTCATAGTTAAAACTCTAAGCAAGTAGGAATAGGTGGGACTGCATCAATCTGATAAAGATTTACAACATACATAATGATAAAATGTTGAACTCTTTCCCCTTTATTTCAGGAAAAGAATGAGAAAGTCCTTTTAACTATTCGTATTCAACATTCTTCTAGAGTTGCTAGCCAGTGAAATAAAGCTTGAAAAATGAATTAAAAACATAAAAATTAGAAAGAAAGAAATTCTATGTTCATTCATCAATACTATGGTAGTTTATGTAGAATATCCAACAGAATCTTTTAAAAAATACTTTTAGGACTTAGAAGTGAATAAAGTAAGGTGACAGAATACAAATATAAATTGTATTTATATATTATAAATATCAGGGTGGAAAATCTGGATAACATATAATTATTTTAAAAGGCTATTTATCATAGTATCATGAGACAAAAAATATTTAGGGATAAAATTAACAAAAGATATACCAGAGCTTTGAATTAAGAAATTCAAAATATTAATGAGAAAAAAAAATAATAATTAAATGGAGAGCTATGAGATGTTCATGAACTGGCAGACTCAAAATTGTTAAATTTTCATTTTTCCCCAAATTTTCTGTAAAGCCAATGCAATCCCAGCAAGAATTCTAGCCAGCTATTTTACATAAAGTTACAAATTAATTCTAGAATTTATATGAAAATACAAAGGACCTAGAATAGCCTAAAGAATGTTTAAAAATTTGAAGAACTCACATGACCTAGTTTAAAGGCTTACAAGTCTTCACTGAGCTATTAATCACATGGTGTATGTATCATTCAAAAACATATTTAATTGCCCTTAGTTATAGGTGAATTTTACTACAATATAAAAAAATAAAAAATGAATTGTAACTTGCCATTGATAGACTACACCACAAGAAGGTATCCTTACCTCCTGATATAAATGATCAGCTGACATTGATAACAGCAGACAAACATATATACAACAGAGATAGTTTTGTCTTCTTTAGCATGCAATGTTGAAGGATTATTCTATATCAACTTGGTTTAACTGAAACAACTTACATTAGAATTTCTTCTCTATGTATTTATGAGATAAAATTGACCAAAAGAAAAATTTTCACAAGATTTAGATTTAGGATAGAAGTCAAATAGTAACTGATATTCTCTGACGGTGCTATAGCCTGATGTAATGGATGCGTGCAGAATCATCCAATAGTTTTCATCTTGTTCTCATTCTCTCAGCTCCACATTCAGCCCTTCTTCTCAAGTGCTGATCCTGTTAGCCAGTAACAGACTCAGGCTCACCGCTAGATACCTGTCTGCAGACCCGCAGAGGCAATACGCGAATAGCGGCAACATTTCCCGCAATTCTCCTGGAAACCCTCCTTTGTAGCTCCACTTCAGATTGTCCATGTGGCTACCCCCTGCTTTTCTGTTTCTCCACCCCCCTTTGCAGACCTTCACTTTTCCTACTTCCTTTCCAGCTGCATGGAGTCTAGTTGCTCTTGAGGATCTCTTACCCCACAACATGGACAGTGACTCTAACCCCTGACTGAATCCTGATGTGAGACATAGTAACCCTTCCATTTTGTGATGCCGGAGCTGGTTCACTTAATGAGAGCAAAGGGTGATGTGGCCTCAGTGAATTACATGCAGGAGGAATGGGATCCAGCCTTGTTGGAAAACTAACTCCTGTAGGAATAGAAGTGAAAGAGGTAACATCAAGCCTCTGGTGAGCTTTCATTTAGCATAAGAGCATCCTAAAAGAGCACCCTTGTATTTAAATACTCTTCTTTCTGAAGTCGTCCATAATAAATTCTGCTTTCAAAACAGAGGACCCCAACACACCTACCTTAGGTCACTGAGTAGGCCAATAACCAGAGCTAAAAAGTCAGACAAAGCATTGGGAGATGATAGGCATACTTTTCTATTTATTCTTTTAAAAACAAAGGAAAAACAACACACATATTCAGGGACAGAGAAAAGAACTGTATATCAGAATCAATAACCCAGTCTTTGTGTTTAGAAAATTGTGGAACCTTTGAAAAATCATCTTGTATTCTTATTTCTTATTTTATTTACCATAAAAGTAGATATAAGACTCATCCCAACTTACTCATGAAACCATAGAAGGGTTTTTGCTATGGGTTAAACATTTCTGAAACCGGCCTATAAGGAAAATGTCATTAGCCTTATTTTACAGATGAAAGTAAAACTCAGAGACATTATATAACTTCATTAGGAACATACAGCTTCTAAGTAGGAGAACCATGATTTGATTTCAAGTCTGTCTGAGGCTCACAATCTTTTCCCTAAACTGTCTCATCACCACAGACCTTTGTGTTAGGAAAAATGACAAGCTGTTGTGTGAATATTATCCCTATTAAATTATTTTGAAATAATCATAAGGGGAATCATCTTTAAATACCTCCAGACCGCTTTATGCACGTCACCTGTTCCTGCTCAAAGCAGCCACTTTTGAGATGGGTGTTTATCTATCCTGATGGGTTCCAACAGTAATGCCATTTTCCTACATATTTGGGGGACTCCTCTCTCAGAATTGCAGAATTGATTTACACAAACATATGCACACATATGTGTACACATCCCATATATACAGACATGTACACATATATATCTCCATATACGACATCAACAAATTTTATATGGACATATATACACAGGTATGTGCGCAGATATATTGATAGTAAGTATAGGAAGCCCTCTTTCCTCTCTATTCTGTAATATACACATAGAATCCAAGGTGACTTTTGTAGAAAACAACACTCCTCAGAGATTTTCAAGCAGATTTCAGACAAGCACTCACTGGGCACGTTGCAGAGAGAACAGCTGCATCAGAAAGACAGTTGAACAATATGACCTTTAAGGTCCTTTCCAATACTGAGATTCCCTATAATATAATTTGTCATGTTTGTTTGTTTGTTTGTTTTTTTAATTTCTCTATTACATTATAGTCTTATCTCATAAAAAGCACTGTGCAAATGGAAGGTGGGTCTTTGTTAGGAATAATAATATTATGATTGTCCTTTTAGTAGAATCTCTAATTGTTGAATTAATTTCCACCACGTGGCCAGAGGGGCCCTCTGTCGTGTGTCCTCACCATACCCAGAGCTTCCCTGTTACTTAGCAGTGGCCGACTCATAACTATTATTTGATGTCCAAAGTGCCCCCTGGGTCTTAAATTTATTCAGGGCTAAGACCTTTCTCTTCATTGCTGTGAATTGAACCAGGATTGGAGCAAGAGCTTAATAAATATTATTAAATGAATAATAAATATTTCTTGAATGTTAAAAGCATAGGGTGTGCAATCAACTTGAAAACATCGTTTGTTCTATCATTCCCCTGGGAACACGTTCTGTGCCTTTCCTACGGTGCTCAGTGTGAAGACACTGCAGTGGGTTCTAGAGTCCTGGCAGACGGGGGCGCACGGCTTCAGGGGAAGCCAGTGCACAGCTTCATGCCCCAGACAGCCAGACTGCGGGGGGCTGGAGTGAGGCAATGAGAACCCAGCATCATGGAAGAAAGGAAGCAAGCAGACAATTAAGAACAGAGACAGAAGCAGAAGCATGCAAAGCTTTCAGAACAGAACTGAGCAGCTCAGTTTGGCTGCGGCGTATGTTTGCCGTGGAGGGTGTTGCCAGGCGTGGTGGGCCGAGTGATGGCCCCCAGAGACAGCAAGGCTGAAGCCTGTGAACAAAACTTAATGTGGCAAATGTGACTTTGCAGATGAGATGAGAAAGTCATAATGGATTACGCGGACTGGCCCTGAATGTAATACAAATGTCCTGGTAAGAGGAAGGTGGGAAGGTTTGATAGTGGAGGAGGCGATGTGAAGTCTGCACAGAGTGCATTAAGATGCTAAGCACTGGCCTTGAACGTGGCAGAAGAGGCCATGAGCCAAGGAATGCAGGAAATCCAGGCCCAGTGGGGAAAGGCAGGAAAGAGAATCCCCCCTAGAGCCTCCGGAGGGAGCGTGGCCTGGCCCACACCTTGGTTCCTGCCTAGTGAACCCCATTTAGGATTCCTGACTTCTAGAACTCTAAAAGAATTAATGTGCATTGTTCAAAACCACCAGGTTTGTGGTGATTGGTTACAGCTGCTAGGGAAACTGATACAACCAGATTAAGGATCTGAATGTCCTTTGTTACGATATGAGGAGTCCTAACAATCCAAGTGAAAAATGGATTGGGGGAGGGAAAAGGAAGGGATGTGGAAAGGAAAAGGCTGAACAGCGGCTTGATTTTAGGGTAAGATCTCTCTGGGTATTTTGTCAGCAAAGCACTTGGGGATCCTCTGGGATGAAAGGTGTTGGAGAAAATGTAATAATGCTAATAAATATTCTATGATTTCCCCAGAACATGTCCTTGGGTGAACTACAAGGCAGCTCTTAATGTTACGATAAGAGAAGTGGGAGGCTCAGCAGTTTGGGGTCTCGGGGTGCCATGGAAACCATGACTGTGTTTGTCTGTCCCCTGGGGATGGGCATCCTTGGAGCCTCACACGTCTTCCTCCCCACACCAGAATTCACACGAGCTCTGGGGATGCAGCAAAGGGCAGAGTCAAGAGCCGTTCCAAGCAACAATAGCAGGAAAAGAGAGTGTGATGAATTATTTAGCATTTCATCATGGCGGTGCAAGACCAATTGCAAGTGCTGAGCAAGTGATGATTAGGTTAATTTGTGTAGGTATGTTGTGAGCGGTTGGCCGAGACCACTAACAGTTATGTTGGGGACACGTGTCCATGCTGAGGCCCGAGACTTACTAATTTATCTCCTTCCAGGTCATAGACTAGAATTTAAAGCCCCTACCCAAGAAAAGCAAATTTTTAAACGAGAGATTCAAGGTTCCCAGCCCTTTTGACCTTTCATCATCTTTCCACAGTGCTTAAAGACTCAACAAAGACCTTGACCTTGAAGATAAAAGAGACCTGATTCCAAAACAGAGGGTGTTCATTCTATCTTGGAGCTGTAGGGAGACTTGGAGATCTTATCACCCTAACCTCATTTTCCAATTTAGAAAGTCCAGGTCAAGTAACCCTGGGGGAAAAGCCTTTGCTTCATGCTACTGTACCACACACCTCCAGTTAATGTCTCCATCAGAGTAGGAGACTCCTGTATCATGTAGGGCTGATGTTCTGAAAAAACATATACCCAAAGATCCTTACCCTCTAGAGAAAGAAAGAGTTTCCCCACAGGGACTTGGTTTTTCCTTCTGCATCTGGGTAAATAGTTTCCATGGTACCCCAAGACCCCAAACTGCTGAGCTTCCCACTTCTCTTATCGTACCATTAAGAGCCACCTTGTAGTTCACCCGAGGACATGTTCTGGGCAAATCATAGAATATTTATTAGCATTATTACATTTTCTCTAGCACCTTTCATCCCAGAGGATCCCCAAATGCTTTGCTGACAAAATACCCAGAGAGATCTTACCCATTGCTAAAACCAAGGTTATTGTTCCTCCGTTTTTCAAATCTCAAAGATTCTATGGGAAACCAAATCAAATTTAGAGCCAAACCTGCAAATATGCAGAATTCTTGAGAGAGGAGCAATGAGAATGGAGTCATTAGGCCCAGATTCCAAGTCTAGCCCTATCACCTGCTGACATGTCACTGCATCTCACTGACCCCCACTTTCCTGAGGTATAAATATGGGATAATAATACCTACCTCAGAGTCGCTGTGAAGATTAAATTGGATGATACAGTGAATGCGAAAGTGCTTAATAGAATGCTTAGGATATACTAATGCAGGATAAGCACGTGCTGGATCTGAATTTAAATGAGTTTTTAGGAACACAAGTATGAATATGAAGGTTTCCAAAAATACCTTCACTCACAGCCTCTTGTAAAAAAAAAATCTAAAATTCCACCATTAACAATACAAACCTCAGATTCTAGAAGGACCGCCAGCATTTGGGAATCCCCAGTAAGATAAAGACAATCCAGAACCTCAAAGCAATTATCACTGAAGACCTCCACAGAAATTAATGGCTAGGGGGCAACAGTCAAGATCCTGCAGAAATAAGGGTGGGAAAGCAGAGGGAAACGGGGAAGCAAGAAAAGGCTGTTCTTCCACTTTAGGGGTTTGGAAAAGGAGGAGGCTGGAAAGGTTTCACAAAGAGGCGACCTTTGAGTGTTGATTTGGATTAAACCACCTGTGGATGGGAAGAAAATTCCAAAAAGAGAACAGAGCATTAGCCAAACAGCCGGGAGCTGTTAAGGACCAACTAAGCCTGTTTGGTAACTAACACTTCAGGTGGCGTTTGGTTATTAAGCTTTTGCATCTCACCTCCGGTCAACCCTCTATGCGCAGCTACTGGGCGGGGGCTGGGGATGCAGATTGCTTATCTCCTTTGCCAGCTCAGTACCTGTTAGGTCTCACAAGTAGTTGCCACTAGAGACCGGGCTGGAAGGGAGATGTGGGGGTTCACCCCTTCCTGTCGGCTCTTTCCTCCTGTTGGCATTGCCCCCTCAGTGGTGCTTCACCGCGGCAGCCCAGTCTGCCCAGGCTCTGGGATCCTTTGACTCCCCACCTCAGCACACAAGTATAAGCACAAGCCCCCACAGGGCAGGGCTCCCCTCAGAGATCCCAGCCCCATTCCAGAGGGGCTTTCTCTACATTTCTGAAGTCCAGCACAAGCTGAGGAGCCCCTCCTCCTCAGAGGATGGGAACCTTCCCCGGAGAGACCCCTCCTCTGAGCTCATGAGTTTCCAGGAGCCATGGATCCTCAGGGATCTGGGCCTCGTCTCCACAGACGGCTTCGCTGAGCTTCCAGCCTCCTGAGAGCCCAGTCTCCTCCCTCTGACCCCACTTGCCTTAGGTTCTCGGCTCCTTCCTGTGCTATAACCTTCCCAGTACCGCAATGTCTCCTTTTCATGTTCTCAGCCCTGCAATGCCTATCTAATAGTCAATTCCATATTTTAAGTTTTCTCTGTTCAAATACCTAGAGAGACTTCTATTCTGCCCAGATGCTGTTTAATACATCTGACGAGAGGCCCAAGACCTGAAGAGAAGCCTGGAGAAGTAGGAATGGAATTGGACTATCGCAAAGGACTTTATATCCCATCAGGAATGTTTAAAGGTCCAGGCACAGTGGCTCATGCCTATAATCCTATGTCTCTGGGAGGCCGCAGCAGGTGGATTGCCTGAGCTCAGGAGTTCAAGACTAGCCTGAGCAAAGCAAGACCCCATCTCTAGTAAAAATAGAAAAACAAGCCGGATGTTGCGGCAGGCACATGTAGTCTCACCTACTCAGAAGGCTGAGACAAGAGGATTACTTGAGCCCAGTTGTTTGAGTTTGCTATAAGTTACGACACCACTACACTCAATCCAACAGTGGCACAGTGAGACTCTGCCTCAAAAAAAAAAAGAATGTTTGACCCCATATTCCAGATCAGGTATAGGGAATGCTGTAGATTTCTAGGGAAGAGAGGGGCATGATAAAAGCTGTGCTGGCATTGCCACAGGACTAGACCAAGAAAGGAGACAAGCTAGGAGGACATTTCAACAAACTGCCCTTGGGATGTTGAGAATCTGACTGCAGCAGATGAGAAAGGCGTGTTTTTTAAAGACCACTGAGAAGCATCATCCTCTTGGTAAGGCAGTCCATGTGACTTCACTGGGAGAGGCTTAAGACTGTATTTCACCAGGTACGAGTCCCACTCTTTCCCTTGAGGTTGAAGGGATGTGGTGCCCACCTCTGGGAGGGAAAGAGCTCCTGGAAAAGGCAGTGGGCCATTGAGGCAAAGAGGGGCCCTGGTATGGAATCCTGCTTCCAACACAATCTAGAAATAATACTGGATAAAATACCAAACACACTGAGGCTCAGTTTCCTTACCATGTCTACGTTGAAATGAGTTTTCAATGCTGTGATTCCCAAACTTACTGATAGAGTAACCTGCATAGCCTTTGAAAAATGTCAATTCTCAGACCTTAATCTACACTTTCTGAATTAAAATTTCCCCAAATACGGGTCCCCAAAGTCTGATTTTTTCTTTTTACATTTCCCCAGTAATTATTCTAATAAGAAGCTACGTTTGGGAACACTAACTGAGAATTTAATACAGAAAATGCATGTGACTGTGTCTTACTTACAACCTGCTGCAGCAGACACCATATTCCCTGGGTGTCCGAGCTCTGCTTTTTCTTGGCACCTGCCATTCCTGTGCACGCAGATGGCCTCGGAGTCCAAGTCCCTGAGACTCTGCCCCCACGCTTCTCTCTGCAGGGGTGCACCTGACTCTCAGGTAAGACAACTGGAAGGTGAGTTCTACACACAGGGACTGAGGCCCAACCGCTCACAGAAGCACCTTGCTCATTATCACACACTGACAGGCTCTTTCCCTGTCTCACCCACACGCTCCTCCACCAATCTCTCCTAACATCTATGTCCAGGAAAACTCCCGCTTACCACTTACACTCAAATTCTCTTTGGGGGGTCACCTTTTGGATAGACTGAACCTAAGGCGTACACGTTTAGCTGCTCTTAGAGTCTCTCCCTTCTGTACCCTACAATCTCAGGTTCAGAAGTTGGGGAGTGGCAGTGAAAACCTATTTCACGATGGTAAGATCCTTTAACAATTTCAACATTCCTCTATAGACACGTCTCCTCTCATCTGATCTTCTCAACAACCTTGGCCATTAGAAGGTCCTATTTCCACATGAGGAGATTGAAACCTCAATTATTAAACTATTTGCCTAAAGCCACAGAGAACAAAAGTAATACCAGTCCTTAAAATTCAGTTTTATTTCCATTATAGTAATAGTTTTAATAATCTGATAAAATGTATATGGGGTCGGACAATTAAGTTCACAAACTTGTCCTACAAAAAGTGCTATAAATCTTATTGCTGAATATCAGTATGGTCAGCTTCTTGGCCATCTGGTGACTGAGTAATATTCAGCAATGAGGTGTGTAGCACTTTCTCTAAGATGACGTTGTGAACTTCATTATCCAACCTATTTTTCCCTGACAAAAAAATAAACGCAGACACTGACCTACACGAAATTTTCATAGGTTTGAGGCTATTCACAAACTTCAAGCCTTCCCTGCAGGAACAGCACACTGGAGGTTGGTAAAGTCATGTCAAGAAGCCTTGCATTTCTAGCAGGTTGTCTGCTTCTCCCCACCCAGCTTAACTTGCTCCCAAGATTCCACTCAGAGGGACACACCCTGCCACCAGGTGCCTTCTGACGTTCTGAGTTAGAACACCAGGGGAGCCTGGAGCTTACCAACACCTGGGCAAATACTGTGCCTATGAGAGAGAGAAGACAAAGACTCCCGCTCTCCAAGAGGCTTCCTCATCAGGAAGAACTGATGATCAACAGTCAGACATGAGAACAAGAAAAACAATCTGTGAATGGATTCATTTTCAAATCATCTGCGATAATAATGGAAACTCAGCAAATGGTGGTCTTTCAATATAGAGGGTGATGAGTCTCCTTGCAGCAAGCAATAACACCTCTCCTTTATTGACTAGCAAGGACTCCCTGGGTATACTGCCCATGTGGCATTTCAAGCATGAAAATCTTACATGATGCTCTGACCTTGACCCATCCTGCAAGAGACAGAAGCATAAATTCAGGAGCCAGAATGTCTGATCTAGCTTTTGGTTCTAAGATGTATTAACTAGTGTGGTGACTCTGGGAAGTCACCTAAATTCTCCACGTTTCACTTTCCTCGTCTATAATGTGGACATAACAGCAGCGCCTACTTCATGGTGTCATTGTGGAAGAGACATGATGTCATATCTGTACAGTGTTGAGAACAATGCCCGCCACTCAGCAAGAACTCGGTAAACATAAGGTGTAGCTGTATCTCGGTTCACTGGGAAACTGGAGTAGCGTTCATGTGATTGCCTTTTATAAGGGGAAAGAGGCAGGGGAAATCCTGGGCAATGAGAATGAGGGGAAAGGAAGGAACACAGGGAAGGAGGGGCGGTCCAAAGCTGTGTATTAACGAAATGGCCCAAGTATCACAAGAAAATATGCCTGGTCATTGTCCCATGTGTCATATCCCAAGAGGCCACACATCCGAGAACAACCCACTAGGAAGAAAAGGACTGACAATGTATTTCCTGTCTCCTTTGATCGCCTGTGTTTACTGGTCACAGTTGGTGCCATAGTTGCTACCTCTCTGTCCTCCCAAGTTCTGTGACAGGCCCCTCCACTTCCCACTGGAAGCTCCAGAGCCTGTGTGGGCGAGGTCACTCTGACCCAGGCCTGGAAGCTTCCTCGCAAAGTGGCTAAGGCCTGGGGGTGGGGGGAGGTAGCAGAAGTGGTGGAGTGGATCTAGACCATCATGCTAACTGGGTCTGCTGCAGTTATTATTGTTAGTGCTCCCCCCAAAGTGTCATTTTCAAACATGTGCTTTTATCCTGATTCGCCTTTTTCTGCCAACCAAGTTGCTATCCACCTGGTCTTGAACAGAAGTTTCTCTCCTATTTTCTGCTCCAATCACGGGGGCCTAGATTAAAGTTTCCTTCACTAAATTGAATTTTAGTTCCATGAAAGGACCACAATGAATCTATGAGAAGAAATGGATTTGCAGCAGGGAGTCAGAAGATTAACAGGAGATTTTCACTTTGAAACTAAATAGGAAATCTTCTGCTCTGGATTTTGTTCCTTGTTTCAGAGCTGAGCTGGAACTAGAGAAGACGTCTTCCTGGAGAACTCAGCTGGCTTCAGTTGCACAATCCTAATACTGACCAACAGGTGTTCAAGCATCCGAGCCAGGAGTAGAGTCATGCAATGGGCAATGCCCCAGGATGCATCTCTGGCGGCAGATGCAAGGCAAAGGATGGCATGCAAGATGTCCATCAGGGACGACAACTGGAGAGACAGGAGGAAGCAGGACCGGGTAGAGGGAATGGGGGGAATGGTGACATAGACTGGAAAAACCTCGGCCAACCCAGCAGGGAGACAGGATATGACCTCAGGCAAGGCTGCTTCTTCAGCTGGGGTTGATGCTGAGCATCTGAGAACAGGGAGATGCCTTCTCCCCACGTGGACAGGAGGTCCTGCCCTAAAGGGGACTTTGACAGCACATCTCTGTGTCTTCCACGGTCTACCCCTGGGCCGCTTGGATCTGCCTCTCCACATATGTTCAGGGAGTAATGTCTCCAGGATTTTGACTCCAGTAAAGATTCCATAGACTTCCCTTGTGAAAAGCAAGGGGAGAAAAAGGAATGGGAAGAGGGAGAGGCCCTCTGTGATGCCAACCACTAGGGATCCCTGGAGTCCCCACAGTTTGTCAGCCATCTCTCCCATCAGAAGGGACACTTAGAACAGGAAGCCACTGGGACCAGCCTCAGCCCATTAATCTAGGGATCGTAACCAATGCTCATTTGCTGTGTCTTCCACTACCCAGTCTAGATTGCCTCACTGAGTTAGCACCTTCCTCCAGCGACAATGACTTCTCTAATGACATTGCTTTAACCAAGAGGTCCTAATCTTCTGATCATCATGTCATTCTTGTGGCTGGGGTGCTGGACCTGTCCATGCACAGACACATTAGACAAGGCAGTACCAGGAAATACCACAGATATGTCTCCCTGACCTCACTGGGCTAGGCAGCTCTACCCACTACTGAATACCAGGATCACTTACTTATCCCAAGCTGGTGGCTCCTCTTCTTGTCCAACTCATCCATGGACTCATCATGCCCAAACTGCCCAGGCCACCACCATCACTTGTAACTCAGTGGGAGTCGTGCCATGTTCCCTGGTGAAAGTGTAATGTATGAGGGCCCAGGGCCTCTAACCCTACAGAGCCCAGAGCTGTACAATACTCCTCAGTGGGCCATTTGAGGTGTCCTACTGGGATCAGTCCTGATTCCACCCCTTAGTTTCTGGACTCACGTGTTTATTGTCCGTTAGTTTTTGGTTGAAGATGTGGAGCCATGTAAAAGGTTTATGATTCAGTGAGTACACTGCTTCTTTGAGGACAGCCACCCCAACCTTGCATAATATTGATGCTTCACCAATGCCTTCAGGAAGCACCAATGTTCTTTTTGTTCAGTGGGAGCTGAGTAGGGTGCCATGGGTGATGTCTCACGGATCCCCTGGTCAAGGGCTTCATGGTGTCACTGTGGAAGAGACATGATGTCATATCTGTACAGTGTTGAGAACAATGCCTGCCACTCAGCAAGAACTCGGTAAACGTAAGGTGTGGCTGTGCCTTAGTTCACTGCAAAACTGGAGTAGTGTTCATGTGATCGCCTTTTATAAGGGGAAGGAGGCAGGGGAAATCCTGGGCAATGAGAATGAGCCATACCTCCTTTACTGTAAGTTGGCTCTCTCATCCAGCACAAAAAGTGAAGGATTCGAAGTTAGTGAATCAAACACATCATATGCTTCCTGATAGTTCTGGCTGAGAATTCAGAGTCAGAAAGGCAAACCCATTGCTTAAATATGTGTCCACTCTGTCAACGAAACCCAGCCTCTTTCAGGATGGAAAGGGCCTAATGTAGCCAACTGGCCATCAAGGGTCTAGTGGTCTCCTTGAGGAATTTTATACCATTTTGGAGTCTCAGCCTTAGTATCTGGTGCTAACAGGTTAAACACTGCAGTGGCGGACATCAGTGTTGGTGGGTGGGAGTTCATGTGGTGGACCCATATTTGACCTCTCTTTCTGCCACCAAGGCCACGCCACTCAGATGACCACAGCTAATGTCAACTTCCTGGGTTACTCTGGCTCTGTGGTTTTCCAGTGTCCCTTCCCCAAGGGGATCATCTCTGGTGCACATTAACAGGTGACCTAAAGATTTTCACACATGGTGCCTTCCTTGTGTCACATTCTTTCACCCAAGTCCTCCTAGTCCCCAGTCTGCACTTCACCATGCCAGGCCCCTGATGTGCCAGCCAGGATCTCATTTGTTACTAATCAGGCCCCATCTATGGCATAACGGGCCTACTTCAGTTAGGTGGTTAACCCAGCAATTACAGCCCAGCACCCCCGCCTGATGTGTCCCTGGCTTAGTTCTCAGCTCCTCTACTTGAGTTTCATTGTTTGCAACCAAAGATGCCCTCTGGCTTTCACACAGGGCTTTCAATTGCTGCTACTTTCTGCTGTTTACTTTTGCTCTGTAGAGCATCAATAATCCCTAGCAATAGCCATCAGCGTAATTCTTATACTATTTTCCTCAGACCTTTCAAATGCCTGCTGTATTGTGCCCATTGGTGCCTTTTCTCCCTGTCAATACACCCCCAGTGAGTTTGAACCACTGCCCCCCACTCTGTGCCAGGGCTCTCTGCAGTCCACCTTCCTCTGGTGAAGGAGCCTGCTGGCCAGTCACAGAGTGAGTGGTCCATATCCCACACGCATCTCAGACCACATTTTAGCTCCACCATAGGCTCGTACCATCAGAGACTCTAAGCCACATTCTGAGAAGGAGTTGGGGTAACATATTTAGCCAGGGGTCAACACCTATGAAAAGTAAGAAGAGAAAAAGGATTGGGAAAAGGGAGAAGCACGTCGTGATGCCAGCCATCAGGGAGCCCTGGAGGGCCACAGTCCATCGGCCCTGTCTCCCATCGGGATAGGACAGCTGGGCCTCTCAGCGTCCATCTAGCTCCATCACCAGATGTGGGCTGCAGGTGAGACAAACTCTGAAGGGCAGAGAGCGAGAGCTGGGGTGAAGCCACTTCCCCAGGTCCACCACACTTGCACTGCCCCCATATTCCCATGTAGCAGCGACACTTTCAGAGCTAAAGGGGCCCTTTCCTGACATCTCTGTTTCTCCTCTGTCCCTCTCTGCACCTCCCTGTCACTGACGGGAACTCACAGGAGCGTGAGCCCAGAGCTCTGGATGACTGCGACTCTCTGATTAGCAGTCCTTCACTTTCTCTGGTCTTTCTTTTACAAATGTTCTTCCCACCTTCAGGGCATGAATTGGTTGTATATGACATCTGTATACTTTATGAATATTTCACTTTGTAGATAGCCTCCCCCAGGCTGCAAGCAAAATGCCATGTGCCCTGCAGGTTTTCATTTAGATAATAATTAACTAAAAGGGAGAAAACTGAGAACCTGCTGTGAGCCCCAGAAATAGCCCTGTACGTTCTCTCTCTCTCTCCCCCCCCTCTCTCTTTCCCTCCCTCCCTTTCTCTCTCTTTCTTACACACACACATACACACACACTCTGAAACGTACAAACAGCAGTCACCCCAGCTGGCATTTGGAGAGCAGCCCCCACTGCAGGGCTGAGTTTGTGACTTCTGTTCATTCATCCGGTGTTTATGGAGCTACTATTGGGTGCAGTGCCAAGCACCGGGCATCTCTGTGGGGCGGAGCAGCACAGTGCCAACCTCATGGAATTTGCAGGCTCAGGGATGGGGACAAACAAAGGCAAGTGCAGTGACCTATGATGAGGGCTCTGGGAGAAACGCCACGCCCTGGGACATGAAGGAGAGACACCATGCACTGTGGGGATCGGACAAGGCTCAAATTGAGGAGGGAAGGACGTGGCCGGTTCCAGCTCTGAGTTGGAGGGAAATCTCTGCTGGGACGTGAGGGTGTGGCAGCCTGGCCAGAGGGAGCTGCAGCGACTGGGTCAGACGGGGCAGCCTGGGAGACGAGACTCCTCAGGAGAGGTCCGAGGCGTTTGGGGTCTTTAAGAGCTTTTAAACAGGCAAGGGGCATAAACACATGACGTGTTCCGAAGATCAGCTTGGCCGCCATGCAGATGGCGTATGAGTCTCAAGACTGGACAGAGGGGGTCCAGCGGAGCCCCTTGCCACCTTGTGGGCAAGATCTGCAGGGTTGGGTTTAAACAGCAGCAGGGGGAACAGAGGAAGCATGACAGGCAGATGGGAGGAGGGGAACCCAGTGAAACTTGAAAGTGGAGACTGGGAGTCGGGACGAGTGGGAATCAAGGATTCTCAGGCTTCTGCCCTGGCCACAATGAGGTACAGAGGGACAGCAGGTTCAGAGCTACTGTGTGGGGTCCACAGTGAGCTAGACTGGGTGGAGATATCCAGGGATCAATGATGGGTGGGCTTGAAGCTTGGGCACTACGTCTGAGTCAGAAATACAGACTTGGGGGCCAGCGGACATGTCCATGTGACACTTGCAGTGGCAGTTAAGTCCTTCTAGATGCTGCAGCCACACCTGCCCTTGTTCCTTTTGTTGTTAGAAGGAGAGGTAGCAAGTAGCAGATCGGCACAGTGGGACCTAGGTATTCCTGGAAGCTTCCTAGATTTCAACACCGGAAGAAAATGTCCAAGCAATGCAGAGGAAAGTAAAACCAACTATTCAGAACAGCTTTCAAATCAAATCCCTCCTTGGAACAAAGAATGGCAAACAGAGGAGTTTTAAATAAATCATAATTAGTAACACACACATGGGCTCAGTGTGGGTGAGCATTTAGACAGCTAATTATATTGAAGCTGCGTGTGCACGAAGCCTGAGAGTCTCACCCCAAATGTGGTGCTCCCAGCTACTGCGGAGATGACTGGAGGGTCCCAGGCACACATCCATTCCTCGAGTAAAGAGGTGGTCAAGGTAATGTGTGTGTGTGTGTGTGTGTGTGTGTGTGTGTGAGGATATTATAATTCCACATACGAAGAATTTTTGAGCACCTGCAGGAGCAGCTGGGCTTCTGGCCTAAGTGAGGAAGACATGGATTCTATAAAGTAAGTACCACTCTTTAAAAATGCTGCCCTCCAGCTAAAGCCTTCACCAACTGCCCCAGGACCCTTGGGGCTGGATTTGTACATAGCACAAGCTCCATCTAGCGCTCGCAGCTGGAAGCACTCCTAATCTCTTCCCCAATGGATCTTAGGAATTCTATCCCAGTGGTACCCAACTCCTAAGTCCCAGCATGGAAAACTCTGTGCACAGTTAGAAGACTAGATAACCACATGGTAGGATCCTAGTAGAAAAAGATCGAATATTCATTAACAGTAGAATTGTAGATACAGACCAGGCATAAGGAACAACTGTGGGTTTTCATTTTTTGCTTCGCTTTTGCAATTTATTTTGCACAATCTTTTTTTGTCTTCAACAGCTTTGGGCTCTGGAGAGGATTATCAGTTTTAATGGCAGTTCTTCTCTCCTTTTTATTCCTTTTCTTTTACAAACATGAGGAAGAAAGATTTCTTAAGAAACAGAGAGCTCTGGATTCCATTGGGCCCCAAGATGCATAGGCATACCAACCAGGAAGTATCAGGGATCAGGAAACCCTGGAAGGGGGAAGAGGAAGGGAGTGGGGCCCAAGGTCTCCCGGAAGCCTCCCTTACCCCTGCAGCCCCCACCATTGTGTGTTGTTTTTCCCCGTGCAGTTCACACATACACACATACACACTGCTCTTGACCAAGGACACACTGGGACATGAAAAAATAGACAGAGGCTGAGGGAAAAAAATGACAAGGCTAACATGGTCAGTGCTTGGGTGGGAGGAGGAAATTGAGAGCAAACTTTTCCATTGTGTGTGGGGATGAGTGCTGAAAAGAGGGGGTTACCTTAAGAAGACACACAGAGCCAAGGGCATTTCTGAGCAAAGAAAGGCACAGCTAGGAATGCCCCGTGGGGTACTGGAAAGGGGGGTATGGGAAATGTGGGGATTGTTGGCAGAACCGGGGGCTGGCAGTTCTTCAGTGAGACCTGGTGGCTTTGAGAGACCACAGCGTGGGAGGTGGTGACAATTTCCAAAGCATTCTGGCTCTAACACACTACAGCACAGAGCGAGTTGAGTGTGGAACCTGCTGACGGTGATTCAAGGATAAAGAGGGGAAGAATTAGAACCCTCCACTTCAATATCCACTGTGAAATCAAAGATAAAAATGCAAAAAAGAAAGGAAGAGCCAGGATGGATCTCTTTCCCTGGCAGGCACATTGGATGGCAAAATCTCACAGATGTAGTCTCCCCACCATGTGCCTCTGACACAGACCACGTCCCCTGAGAGTAGAGCTCCGCTCCAAATTCAAAGGCTCTACCTCTTCCGCATGGTCTGCAGAAACAAAGTTGTCGCCAACACTTCTAATGGAAATGGTAGTCTCAATACAAAGGGAAAGCAGACTATTTCACTCTATGAAATCAGAAATAAAACTGCAAGAGAAGCAAGAAAAGCTTAAGCAGAAACTTTCCCTGGGCATAAAAATGAGTTGAACTGAGCAAAATCATAAATGCAAACCATCCACATCACCTTTGCCACAGGGGAAGATGCCCCAGAATAGAATTTAACGCCAAATTAAATGTTCCATCTATCTCTTCCTGCAACAGAACCATAAAGACGGAAAACAAATCCAGGTGGCTGCTGCTGTTGCTAAAGGATAAAGGCTGATGGAGCATCTGTGACAACAGAGGAACCAGTGAATCTGGGTGCAGGAGGCCTGGGGCCCTGAAAGGTTGGAGGGAATAAAGGATAATTAACACAAGGGGCATACCTCAGAAGCAAGGACAACAGCCTAATTTTTTCCTGTGACACCCCAAATGTCTTTTTCCTATTCCAGGCAAAGGTTTAGAACTTCCCCAACTTTACAGGATATGACTGAAGACTATTGACTGCCATGGGAAGACTTGGGAAAGAGCAGAGTCTTGGTGGCGTGCATTTCTATAGCAGGAACAATCATCCTGAGCTTGAATTCAAAATTGAGTTCAAGTCTGACATCAGCCTTTCCCGGGGCCACAGCACAGGCCGCCCACTCCTGTGTGCACTCTAACCTCCCTGTTCTTTTCTGTTTGTGCAGGTTTGGACTGGGGACAAGATGTTTGTACCTCTTAGTAAAATGCATACCATGGCCTTATTTTGTAACTGCATTTCTAGAAATCTCATACTAAAGTGCATTGTTATGAACCAAATAGAATTTTCCCTGTAGGAAGAGTGCCATAATTGGGAATTGTGTTCCACATCAAGAAAGTGGCATCAAATAAATCATAGACATCACTAACAATGTGATATAAGGGGAGAAATACAACTACAAACTTCTATAATCATTTAAAATAGTAAAATTGTGCTCTAACTCACATGAAACAGGCATAAGTGTATTATTCGCGTTGATTATATGAGAGACCCCAATGGGCTATAAAATGTACATAGAATGCATAAAACTCTAACATTAGTGTACCATAAATTCAACCTAAAACCAGCACACTAGCAATAATAAATTTAATTAAACATTAAATGAATGGTAATTTGGTTTCCTTCTTAGAATTTAGCAGGGCTGCTTGAGGCTGATTTGGCTATCTTCTAGCCCTTACAAACAACAAAAGTTGACTTAAGTAGATGTGTTCTTTCTCCTTTTGATAATTTCTTATAACAAGGATTTGGGCCATTTCAAAAACCACAGTCATCTCAAAGTAGATGTCAATACACACTTAATAATATAATATGTTTTTGAAGATAATGATGACATTTTTTTTCCACAAATAAACATCAGTTGAGGGAAAGCTGAGCTAACATAACTCCCCTTCACCCTTCTTTGTCTCCTTTGGTTCAAAAGCTGGACTTTGTATTGCACCAAATAAAGGCCAACAAGTAAGAGAAAAATGCTAATTAAATCACTCCACAAACACACTGGTGACAGCTATTAGAGACCTTCACACCTTATCAGAAGGCTGGAAAACAATTACAAGTCATTAGAATGGCCTTTAAAATTTTTTTTAAACATTTCTCTCAGACATAAGGCAGTCATAGGAATATATATTGGGAGCCCACAGCTCTTGCAGAAACCAAAATACATAATTTCTTCCATTTCCACATGCTTTACAGTTTAAAACCATTATGTAATTTTATTATCACAGCTGTCCTTTTAGGGAAATACGTCAGGACTACAATTTCTTACGTTGTGATTAAAGAAACAAAATCTTAGATAGCTTAAGGGATTTCTTTGGGGTTGCAAAGCTTGGGCTGAGGCATTATTCTAGAAGCATGTGAGGTGGCATCTATGACTATTTTATGAATGTAAGTTCATGAATCATAAAATCATAGTAAAAAAAAAAGAAAAGTAACTTAGAGGTATCACTCCATGTAGAAGTCCCATTCATAATATTTAATTAACTTAAAGTCATCCCACGGCCCATGGCTGCTCTTTCTCCGTTATTTCTAAGCAGGGTTAATTGTCACACAAGGCAGAATACTCCATTTGGGGGGCAAATTGTTTTAATTGTTAGAAAAAAATCTTCATCTAATTTCACTTCCTAGAATCTCAAAGGATACACCTAATCCTTTTTCCACATGATATTTCAAATATTTGAAGATAGCTTTCATGATTCCCATAGATAAGAAATGGCTTCTAGACTTTTTGTCCTCCTGTAAGCCATTCTTTGATTTATCTATGCCACTTTTGAAACTAGGTGCCCAGACATGACCATGAAACTTCAAGAGAGTACTGACAAGTATATAGTGAACAGAAATTTCTTTTAATATAGCTTTCTGTGTTCTGGACTGAAATTTCTATTAATATAGCTTAAGATAACAGCAATTTTTGGCAGACATATCATGGTGTTGGCTGTTGAATCCATCTAAAATCTTCATTTTTTTCTACATAATCTGCTATTGAGCCAGTTCTTTCCTATCATAATCACATTAGGTTGTGACATTTGCAAATATGAGATGCATATCTCTATGTGTTTAGTTTTTCTCTGCAGGAGTGCTAATGAAATTTTGGGCATGAAAACTCTTTGTTGTTTGGACTGTCCAACATATTGCAGGATAAAATTAAATATTAGTAACAACATTGGATTGTCATTGTGACAAACAAAAAGAACCCTATATACCTCTAAAGAATCCTTAGGAAAGATATTGCACTGCAGTTGAAAACCTTACCAACTTATCCATTGCAACACTATAGTTGAAGAACGGAGCCCTCCCTTCAAGGTGGGCATCTACTTATGTTAAGCATTCTATAGGTATAATTTTTATCCAGCTACTCATCCAGAGTAATAATAGAGAAACTGAGCACAGGCAAAACATGACAATATTTGATTAAAGTTGTGGGAGCTAATCTTCAAGGTTGTCTTCCCAATGAGCCATGACATCTGCTACTTGTGACCTTGTAATCTCCTTTCCTTGGATATCAGCTGACTCTGTAACTTGCTTGAACTAATAAAATGCCATATAAGTGATGCTTCCAAGGCTAAGCCAGAAGAAGCCTTGAAGTTTCTTCCTTGCTCTCTTGAAACACTCCCTCTGGGAGCCCTTAATAGCCATACAAGGATCTTGACTACCCTGAATTACTATTCTGGTGAGCTCCTACAGAGGTACACAAAGCTGAGCCCAATCTTTTAGACTTGGTTAATAAGATGCCAGTCATGAGTGAAACCCTCTTTAACTTTCCAGACAAGCTTACCCACTAGCCAAATACCACTGGGTGATTTCACTTACTTCTACACATAATGGAATTGCTAAGAGAAGACTTCCCATATTCCTGAACCGCGAAATTGTGAGATAAAATAAAATTTGTCAGAAAAAGCTTGTGTTCCTTACTCCCTAAAATTCATATTCTACAGTAAAATCTGCATTCATTTATTCACTCATTCATCACACATTTATTAAACTCCTATTGTGTTCCAGCACTTTGACATTGGGAATAAAATGGATGATAAATAATCTGCTATCTTTGAACTCAGGAACATCATTGTAGACCGTAGGGGACATATAAATCAATAATTATAATAAAATTAAAAGTAGCATGATGGAGGTGAATTGGAGCACTACTACAAAAGCACAGAGAAAGACCTAAAGTTGGGGAAAAGAGATGTCAGGAGGGGTCTTCGGTGGAGAAGAGTTAAATAAGGCAAGGCAGATCTATTTGGGCAAAAAAATAAAGGGGATAGAAAGGACTTTCCAAGAAGAGGGAACATCATGTGATGACAAAGAGATTGAAGGACACAATTCACTGGATGTTTAGTTTGGTTCAAGTCCAAAGTACAAGGACATAGTTAATAGTGATGATGGAAATAGATGGAGAACAAGAGGAAAAGAAGCCAGAGAAGTCGACAAGATCTTCAAAAGTTTGCTAACTGCCATGTAAGGTAATCAGCTGCCAAGATGCCCCGACAATCACTACCTTCTGGTATTCAGATATTTGTGTGGCCTTCTCCTGCTTTCTGCCAAGATTGGTCTATATGACCAATAGCACATGGCAGAAGTGATGGCAAGTCTTGTGTAAGACTAGGTTTTAAAAGACTGAGACTTCTACCTTTAGTTTTCAATCTCTCTCTCTCTGAGTCTCTGACATTGGGGAAAGCATGCCCCAGTAGAGAGACACATATAGTAAGACATGAAAGGTTCCTGTCAATAATAATGTAACTGAGCCTGAAAGTAGATTCCCCAGCTAGTTAGGCCCTCAGAGTCTGCAGCCCAGGCCAATAGCTTACCTATATCTCATGGGAGCCCCTGAGCCAGACCACCCAATCACACCATTGCCAGATTCTTGATGTGCAGAAACCATGTTTGTTTGTGCTGTAAGCTCCTAAATTGGGGGGTTATTTATTAAGTAGGAATATATAAATAATAGACCATTCCATGAACTTTGAACATTATCCTAAAATTTAAGGAAAGCCATTATAGGATTTTAAATGAGTGAACAGCAATTTGCATATTGGAAAAGTCACTAGGTCCACAGGGTGGAAGGTAAAGTGAAGGAATGATATGATAATAATCCATCCCTGATCAGACAAACAACTGAACAGGAGAAGAAGCAGCAAAAGGAGATTTGAGCTATGCTAATGAGCCCAGGTTTGTAGCTTAAACCACTGCTAAGCAGAACACACTGTTGAGACAGAGAACATAAGAAGGGGACAGGATTTGCAATTTGCAGCAAAGATAATGTGGATTTGAACTTGTTAAAATGAAGATTCCTATGATACATCAAAGAGGAGATATAAAGAGACTACAGGAACATGGGCCTGGGGCTCAGAGCTGGGTCATAAGAGTCCTCAGCAAGTCATTGGTAACTGAAGTCAATGGATTAGAATTACTACCCCCCAGGAGGACATGTGGGGTAGAAACAGCAGGAAACCATCAGACCCAAAGCCCAACTATTAGTTGGTCCCTTTCTTCCAAATCCTGAATGAGACATATGGAATCATACCCCTTTCTCTGTAGCCAGGGATTATACTGATTGCACTGTCAAATGAGAAAATCACTCTTTACCCCAAATACGTGAGGAGGAAAGAAAATCTTTAAGTATTCTGTAATCATTTTCATTTTGTCTATTATTTTGCTGAAGTCAGAGATTATTCCTGAAAGTTTGGACTCTCTTTGCAGAAACCCAAGGCTGCTATTAAATATATAGATTAATTTCTCCACGAAGTCCCTCAGGAAATAGAGAACAATTCTGCTGTAATGATCATAGACAACTCTCCAGGGGGAAAAATACCCTAACAGTAACAAAATAGATGGAAGAGAAAGATGTAGGATATCTATATTAGTCATGATTCCCCAGAGAAACAGAACCAATAGAACGTCTTATATAAATAGAGAAAGATTAATTTCACGGAATTAGCTTGCACAGTTATGGTGGCTGAAAAGTCCAAAATCCACAGGGCAGGCCAGCCTGGACACCCCTTGAAGAGCAGATATTCCACCTCAATTTGGAAGGCTGTCCTCTGGCAGAATTCCCTCTCAGTTATGGATAGTCAGCCTTCCCATCCTTGTAGCCCTTCATGTGATTGGATGAGACTCATCCATATTATGGAGGGTCATCCACTTCACTCACCCTCACAGAAACATCCAGAATAATGTTTGACCTAATATCTAGGCACTGGGACCCAGAGAAGTTGATACAAAATTAACCATCATGCCCCTCTATCCTCTGAAGGGCCCATAGACAACAGATCATCAAACTCTTCTTTGCAGCCAACACAGCATGGATCCTATATATGGTGCTGAATATAAGGATATATGTGCGCATAGTAGGCACTCAGCTAAGGGCTCGTGATGACATTCACAGTCTCCAACCTGTGTAATGCAGCGAATTACACTAAGATGACAACCAAGCCACAGAGATGGCATTTTTCCCCATTGTGTTTGTGAAGGTTAATAAAAAGCCCTTGCTAACAATTATGTGCTTTTCTGCCTATGTTCCTTGTCCTGTGATCTTCACCAGAGCAGACGGCGAGTGAGGAAGGCCACAGCCATGGTCGTTTCCTTCCCCATCCCTAACGAACCTTGTGTGGGGGAGTGGTGACCAAGTCTCCTGACTGCTGTCAAAAGTGAAAATAAAATGTCCTAGAAAGAGATGCATTTGTAGGCTTCTGGAAAGATATCTGTCATTTTTCGTGTGTTTGTTTTGCTTTGCCTTCAGGAGAGAGTGAGGAGAAACTAAATGAGCTTTTCTCACTTTGGAACAATGTGAAATTCAGAACGAGGCTGCCTTTGGAGGACACTGAGGCTTGGGAGAGTGAGTGAGGAGGGAAAAAGAGCCCCAGTCAGTGCAGACCCCACAGGGCAAGGAGTCCAGCAGGGCCCAGGGGCCAGGAAGATGCCCCCTCACCTTATTTGACTTTAGTTTCCCAGAGAGAAGCACCTGCAGGGATACTCAGGGTACCTGGGGCTTTACCGTCTCCTTTGTCGGGCTTGTTTATTAGGGATCCCTAAGGAGTCTAAGGGTCTAAGGATAGAATCCAGTGCATCTGTGAACTACTCTCTAGCTGAAATTGAGCACCTCCCAATAATTTGAATATGAGCCACAAACCCTAGAAATACTATCAGTATCTGCTCTGGTTTGGATGTGTTACCCCAAAATCCACATGTTGGAAACTTAATCCCCAGTGCAGGTGTGTTAGGAGGTGGGGCCTGACATACTCCTGCTGTTACTGTAGGAGTGCTGTGGTCGTCTTCAGAGGCGCTTTGTTAGAAAAGCGAATTTGACCCTTTTTCTCTCTCGCTCTCACTTCCCCTTGTCCTTCCGCCTTCCGCCACGCAGTACCAAGACCTTGCCAGATGCAGCACTACACCCTTGGACTTTCCAGCCTCTGGAACCAAGAGTCAAATAAATTTTTGTTCATTGTGAATTACCTAGTCTGAGGCATTCTGCTAAAGCATCATAAAATGAACTAGGGCAGTGTCTCCTGCAGATATCCTAAAATGGATTTTATGTTTATTTCTACTTCATCCTGCTACCACTTGATGGTCCATGTAAGTCCCAACCTTTAAAATAGCATAATCTGCCTGTATTCTCCAATCTAAATTTACCAGCAACAAATCAAATGCTTATTTTGATCTTCATGTGGGTCCTTGGATCCCTCCTTTACTGGTTAGAAGCTGGAGAACAGCAGGAATGAACAAATTCTCTCCCCAGTCCTCCAAAGGCAGGTGGACCTATCATTCATTTGGACATCAACGTATAGAACCAAATTATTGCACTGAGCTCATGTCTGCATAATTGTGAGACATCTAGTCCCTTCCCCAACCAGGGGTTCTGAAACCTTGCATAAATTCATCTTCATTATCACTCAGCAGCTTTTTCTCCAACTCATCATTTCAGGTTTCTCTGCCCATGACCTCGGATTTCTCATAGATGCTTCTCATAGAGTTCTCACAGATGCTGCCACGATCCTCCTCTACCTTTCCCCCAAAGTGTAGCCATAAATAACTCTACTATGCTCTAAGCATAGCTAATACAGAGCTGTAATATTTTTAAAACATGACTGAAGTTTAGGGGGGAAAAAGAAACTAAGAATTAAAGGGGAAATTAAAATTAGACTGTGATAAATGACTCCCGGAATCCACTGGTGAGTCTCTAACAGTGTCCTGAATGGTCATCTCCTCAACCATTTTGCTGTGTAACCAGGGCTCACTGACAACCAGGACAGAGGCCACTTGCACTGGACCTCCTTCCTCCCATTCAGGTCACCTATTCCAAATCTCTGGCCCCAACCATAAGAGCCAAAAACCCATATAACTTTGTGATATTCTTTCCATATATATACATATATATATAAAGATGGCCTTATTTAAATATTTAATAGAATATTTAACACCTAAGCCTGAAGAATCTGAATTTAGATTATTTACCCCAGTTCAAGACTTCTTGAAGACAAGGTGATTTCTTCTAATAAAAAGAAACCTCATGGGACAAGGCCAAGCTTCCACCTTGGAAGCCAACACTGCATATGATTTAAGAATCATTCCCTAAATGGTAAATTTCAACCATATTAAGATCCATTTTCTACCTTATGAAATCCAGAGCATTCAAATAACATTGTGGAAGAGGGTAATGTCTCTCTTGTAGAGAAAATGGAAGAAGAAATATCTAATTAATTCTGACATTCTCAGGGAATATTAGAGAAGGCTCCACAGAGGAGGTGTCATTTGAGTTAAAATGAAGGATGAGTTTACATTACCCATGGAGACTGCAGAATTGCTAGCAAGCTCATCTTGTGGATGATAAAGAATGGTGAGAACAGAAATCAGAATGCTCTACTAAGCCCAGCTCACCTCCATTAGTTTTATTGAACCTTGAAATGGCTTTTGAAGTTAACAATCACCCCAGAGGATACAAAGTTAGACACTTCAGAAAAAAAAAAAAAAAAGACATTGAAGTTTTGTAAGTTCCTCAGTTAATCCATCAAACACATTTCAGTCTTAGGTAGCAGTGTGTAAACTCTATCAAGGGCATCTGAGGTTCCCTAGGAAACATCTAGAGCCAGACAAACAGATAACACTTAATAGAGATAAAGAGAGTCTGAGGGAAGCTATAGGAATCACCTTTCAGGCAAGGTGTGTTAATTTAAAGTGTATGTGTTTGTGAAACCCTCTCAATGTTGAAAAGGAAGGTGGCAGAGGACAAGTTAGGACAGGAGATGTCAAGTCTGTGTGACGAGTGTCAGACTTGTCTGATCTGCCATCTGAATGTGTCCATGCTCACCTTACGCAGCTAATTGTCCCAAAGTCTCCAATTCAGCAAAGCAGTCTAGACATATACCATATCCTTTCAAAGAATAATTAAAAACACAAACAAAAAACAACCAAGGAAGCTACTGCCTGCCTACTTCTGAAAGACAAAGGCCAGCACACAGACCCCCTGACAAACCAGCAGAAAAGAACTTCAAGGGTTCTAGCTTAATTCTGTGTATTTTAATAGTAGAAAGAAAAATTCTTTAATTAAGCGATGGGTGATAAACTACTAAAACAACCCCCTTGCTAACTAATGGAATAAATTGAACTTGCTGGGCCTTTCATTGCTCTGAAACCCTCTGTTTCCAATACTTCCTACCTGAAAAGGAGGTTACCATCCCAAGCTGTGTCCAAAAGTGGAGGAAAAGTAGTAACAAGATTGGAGGGCCAGGTGAACCGCGCCTCAGGGTTAGGTCCAGCAATAGTGGCCAAGTGAAACTGTGGAAGAGGTGCCCGTGTGTGCTGCCTACTTGATTTAGGCCTGTGCCTATTTGTTCACTGCTAAACCTACATTCTGAACCTCTAAGCATCTAAAATAGTTCTGGCAGTAGTAGAGGCTTGGTAGGGAGATGGATGGATGGATGTATGGATGGACAGACAGACACACACAGACATGTAAATATATATACAGAGGAGCCTCTGTAAGTTGACCACCCAAGGGATTGTAACAAACTGGTCAATATTCAGAAGTGGACGAGGCCTACTGTGTTGATGTGTACATGTGGTGAACGTCTGGTCTATGAAAATTAGGTCACCATAAGGAGGTAGTCAATGCAAGGAGATGGTCAACTATGGAGATTCTACTGTATCTGTGTATATACAGGAGTGTGTGTATAGATATATCCCTCATATAGATGAGGTCTGACAATTCAGTCCATGAACTCATCCTAGAAAAAGCACTACATACCTCATTGCTGAATACCACTATAGTCACTTTCAAAGTACTCCCTTCAGGAAGCTGTGCACCAATGCCAGCACCTAGACTACCCTTTAAAGAAATTTTGGAACTCTTCTGGAATGGCCATCAAAGCTGTTGTTGTAGTATTTTTCATGTACTGAATGTCATCAAAAGGTCTTCCTTTCAATGTTTCCTTTATCTTTAAGTAAAGAAAGAACTTATTGCTGGCCAGATCAATTACAGAGAGGAAGTTCTAATATAGTTATTTGTTTTCTGACTTAAAACTTCAGTGCTGTAGCCGGGCGCAATGGCTCATGCCTGTAATCCCAGCACTGTGGGAGGCTGAGGCAGGAGGATTGCTTGAGCTCAGGAGTTCGAGGCTTGTCTGAGCAGGAACAAGACCCCAACTCATGGAAAAACCCAGCCAGGCACCATGATGAGCACCTGCCATCCCAGCGGCTTCAGAGGCTGAGGCAGGAGGATGCCCATGGCTGGAGTCTGAGGTTGCAGTGAGCTACGATGCCATTGCACTCTGCTCAGGGCATAGGGTACAACTCTGTCTCAACGAATAAATAAATAAATAAATAACAAGGCAACTGTGCACATATGTTCATCCCAACCAAAAAAAAAAAAAAACTTCAGTGCCCTATGAGCTGGTGCATCATCGTGATGCAAGAGCCATGAGTCACTGACCAAGATTTTCAGTTAAGATGTTCCCAGTTTCTCTATGGCAGCTTACTTGGTCTGCTGTGCTTCTCATAGTCAGCTGATGATTTTGACACACAATTCAACATGCTTTTGCTTTTTTGTCAGTTCTGTTCACGACCAGCCACACTGACTCTCTTTATCAGTGACCCTTTCTCTTCCCTCAGAAAAACATTTAATGCATTTGTACACTGCCATTTTCTTCATGGCATTGCTCCCATAAACTTGGACTAAGATGTCCCTGATTTCACTTCCATTCTTGCCAAATTTAACAAGAAGTTTACAAATGCTTGTTTGTTGCTCTGATTTAAGCTGTGACATTCTCACAGTGGCACACAAAATCACACAACAACAATAATAAACACCATCAGCAAGATACCACCCCATGTCGACACAAATGCAACTGTGAAACACCAATACACCAAGGTTATGAAACCGTACTGAGTTGTTTGTACAGTACTACTAACAGACACTCATGGTTATAAATGAATGAGTGAATACTCACCTGGCAAACAGTCCTTTTGTTTTTAGTCTACCTGGAGGATCTGAATTTCTCTAACCAAGAGGGTGAGTCAACCAGAGTAAACAGCAAATGATAGGGAGGGGATTGATATTTATATGGCAAAAGAGGTTAAGAAACTTATCCCGTATCATAAAATAAAATTCAGTCCATGCCCAGGTCAACAGCTTCCTATTGAAAAGACATCCAAAAATTGTATCCTTGATTTCAACCATTTTCTACTAAGGAAAAGCTCTTGGTGCAACTACAGATGCTTTGCAAGGGCTCAGCGACTCTGTTAGAAGTCATCAAGAAACTGTTTCCTCCTGTAATTCTGGATTTGGTGCATTTGTCTCAGGCTCCTGGTGATCTGGGACAGAACATTATCTGATGTCGTCCAGGGCCAGGCCTCTTAGGAAGTTTTGCTTATGTCAACACTATGTGCTGCACATTTTATTTTTCTTTGGCTGGGGGCAGCTGAAAGTAAGGGACACTAATTTCTATTCTGCAGTTATCCAAATATTGCACTCACAACACAATCCATAAACATAATGACTACTCATCAATAAAGCAGAGGAATGCCTGGAAAAACATAATTGTCACCCCCCAAAATTTAAAAAATAAAAGAAACAACAAAAAATGCTGGCAAATGGTAGGTCCCTTATCTTAATTACAGGCTGATTTGCATTTAAATGAAGGTTATTCTATAATTACTACTGAATGTTTTGTGTTGGAGTTGAAATACCACTCTGCAGGCTGTCAGCCCATTTCCTTTTTATTTTCCTCTGTCATTCTTCTTCTCTATAATCTTCTGACACAGGCAGGCATGGAAAGATGCTGGCTCTTAATTCCTTTTCCAAAACCATCCCCATCTCAGGGCACCTTGTGGATTCTCCGCCCTCACTGCAGTCTTTCTGCAGGATGGTGCTAAGAGAATTAGAGGAACTTCCCTCTACCCACAATAAACAACCTCAAGATCAGCCTAATTGAGAGCAGAGTTAACACAGCCTGGCTGTGCGTTGGCTGGGAGCCTGGGGACCCCCAGCCCCTTCTCTGTATCTCCAGGATAGAAGCTTTAACAGGCATCAACAAATGCAGAGAACCCTCCCCATGAATTCCAAACTAGCAAACACCCAAGCACAGAAGCTTTGCTCCTGTGGGGACACAGACGGTTGGGTTCCTGACGCCTTTGGTCATGACACTTTTGTCCACCAATCAATACATAACCTTATTTTGTGTGTGTTTGTTTAGAGACACCTTATTCAATGTACATTGTTGGTTCATTAACGGTGTACTCACAGCCAATGACACTGTAACACATGCCTGGACAAAGCTTATCTAACGCAAGTCTTTGGTAAGGTGCGTGTAGGTTCACAAGACAGCACGTCAGCACTATGCCTGGGGACCATTTTCAACAGCAAAGTCACCCACAAAAAGAGCACAAACGAGAAAAACGGGACACTAAACAGACTGTGAAAAGGACACTCATTTAAGGGATGAACTGAGACAAGGAGGCAGAGCACCTCCCAGGGGCTGCACACTGGGGGACTCAAGTTTTCACCGCTTGGCACATGCCCATGAACAACTGCAAAAGCACCCCAGTATCCATTTTAGCAAGTAGATGAATTTGAAAACACGAACCCAGGAATAATTAGGATGGATTGTCCTTACCAAGCTCTTTTTGTGTCAGCAGTACCTAAGATCCATAAGGCGCCATGTGAATAAAACACTGCTCCATGGAAAGGGCCCTGCCCTCGCCGAGTCTGCAGTCTGCAGATGGGGAGGGCGGAACACATGGCGAGAGGGACTGACGGGAACGTGTAAACCACTAAATAAACAGCTCCACGTTGTGACAGTGCTTTGAGAAATCTGTAAGGACTGCTGAGAGGAAAAATAATAGGGGTACGTGCTTTACATGTACAGGAAGTCCCTGGGTTACAAATGAGATGGATTGCATAGGTTTGTTCTTCCACTGAAATTATATGTAAGTTGGAATGGTACCTTTACCTATTACATGGAATAGCCCCGTTCGTAAGTGGGAGTCATACATCAGCCAGATGTGTGTAACTCGGGGACTTGCTGTAATAGCTTCTGTTCATAAGTGTGAACTGTGCACAAGTCAGATGTTTGTAACTCAGGGACTGGCTGTACAGTCAAGGGGAGGAGGCAATATCCATGGTAAGCCTTGAGAAGCCCTGCAGAGAGCTGGGGAAGAGGTGCAATGGGAGGAAGGGAGGCATATCCAAGCAGAAAGAATAGTAAGCACACAGGAAAGGTGTGCTCCATAGCTAGAGCTCACTGTAGAGGCAGAGGGAGCGATAATGTAAAATGAAGTATGGTATTAAGGAGGAAGGCTTGATCTGGCAAGGTCTTGCAGACCCACATAAAACAAATGCACTCACTTACTGATGTTCACATCACTTCAGGCAGAGACATTGCCTAGGAGCTAGCCCTAGTGCCAGGCACTCAGCAAACACTGACTGACTCACACACTAAGGCTTTTGCAAAACATGATAGGTACATGAGCCTCTAGTTCAGAACCGAGTTTTACTACAGGTAACAGAAAAATTCCAAAATAAGGATGGCTTAAACAGTATCAGCACTAATAATGCTCACGTAATGAGAAATCCAGATGTGAGCAGTTCCTAGAATGGGTTGACTAGCTCGAGGATGTCAAAGCTAAGGCCTCTGGAATTCATCTTTTCCCTCATGGTTGCAAGATTGCTGCTCTAGCTCCAGCCACCACATCCTAGTTTCAGGATGTGGGAAATTCAGAAAGTATGTGCACCCACTGAGTCCTGCTTAATGATTTTTTTGGAACATTTTTAAAAATCAGACCCAATGACTTCTACTGATATCTTATTGGCCATGACTATGTCAGGTGTCTACCTTTAGGTGAAAAGTAGGCTAGGAAATGTGTTCTTTAGGGTCAGCTATATTGCTGGCCCTGGCACATCCATGTGTACAGAAGGGGAGAATGAACCTTCCCAGCAAATGAGAATCTCTGTCCCTTGGGGATGGAGACACATGTTCCAGCCCATGCCTAGGGGATGAAAGAGCTATCAGAGGTAAGAGGTTCCCTGGAAACTTACATAATAATAGCATGGGACTTGAAAGATGAGCAGGAAGCTCCACCAAGTCAAAACTATCCCCCATTCTTTCCCCCTCTCATCAGGTTTTGGGGGATAAGGATGTCTTACGAGCCAATAACAAATGCCCGACATTCAGAGAATTAGCCACCTGTTTTAGCTATAGCAACACACTTAGCCACCCCTAGTCCTAACATTATAGTTTTGACTTGGGTATTTACGGCTCTGTCAGTCATGAAACAGCCCCTGAGCCTTGGGAGTACGTGTCATGAGCCAGATGTGTTTTGAAGTAGAAATTAGAGGGGAAGATAATAAAGGATCTAAAACCATCCATTACTGAAAAGACAGGAGAGACAGAAACAAAGAGAGCCAGGGCTGGCCTGCGGAGCAGAGAAAGGTTCCTCTGAGGAAGGGACACTCAGGCTGGGACCGTGACCCTCAGGATCAATGGAATTCAATTAAATAAGAGGCCCAGTGGAGGGCGAGGGGATTCCATCCCAAAGTCCTTTGCAAATGTCAACACATGAAAATTAAATCAGGGCAAATGCCACACATAAGTGATACGGGGAGCAGAGAGACCGCCTCGGTTGTCTTGGTTAATTTATCAGAAGTTCAAACCTATCGAAAAACTTCTTGATGTTCTGCTTCTTAAGACAGTTTCTGGGCAGGTGTCAAAACGAGTGCGTTGAGTTGCCAGCAGCTTTCTCTTGCCCTGGACATCAAGCCCTTCACGTGGGCCTTCCCCACCTGAGCCCAGTGCAGCTGGGAAGCAGCCTACTGTGTGGCTTTGCTGGAGCCTGCATGGGGCCCTGCCCATTCTGCTCCTCCCACGCTCCTCCTGCTGGCCCTTACTTGTCCACATGCAGCTATGCCCCCATGATCACGTACAAATGTCCCCAGACATCTGTGTGACTGAGTCCTCCTCACACTGCCAGGGAGGGCTTCCAACCACAAATCACAGCCCGTCGTACTTCGTCTATTGAGGAAGCTCGGCGGTTTTTCTATGCCAAGAAGTCCCTACTCAATCTATCCCTAGCCCAATTTCCCAGATTCACACACCCCCCCACCCCCGCTGACACACCCTTGTCCCCTACTCTCCAGCCACACAGCGCACACGTCTGGCCACTTTCTAAGCACGTCCTGTTCTTCCCCTGCCTCTGTGCCTTTGCACACCCTGGGTGCTCTGAGCCACCCTCAGCCGCACCCTCCTAACCACTTTAAGACACTTATGTCACCTCCTCTGTAATGCCTCTGTGCCACTATGTTCAGGCACAGTTAGTTGTCCTCTGGGGAAAAAAATATGCAATTTTTTTTGGTTCTTCTATTACAGTGGAATTGTTGCAAATATTTATTTGTATATCCCTCATTCCTACTGCGCAATGGGCTTCCTAAATGCAGAGGGCATTTTTAAGTATTTGTGTCCCCTCAGCACCTCACACAGTGCCTGGCACATTTTAGGGGCTCAAAGTCGCGCGCCGTGTGAGTGTGGGGCCAACGCCTGCAGCCGTGCAGCACGCAGTAGCATCTCTCTGCCTTGGAGAAGCCAACTCTAACAGTTCACACCTGGTTCTTCAATCAGCCCCAAACCAGTGAACAGGTTACTGTTAGTAATTTCCCCCTAGAAACACCTGTGGCCCCTGCACCTCTGTGGTGGTAAGGCTTTGCCTCAGCATCCTGCTTTCCCCCTAAAACACGCCCCAAATTTGAACTCTCAGATTTTCTGAGGTCTCCAGGGAATGAAAGGGTGCTGAGAGGTTTTGCAAAGATCCTAAATGACTCTGGGCCTCCCTGAGCCCAACCTCACTCCCTCTTATGACTTCTGTGATCAGTGGGGTTTGCAATTAGCAGATTGTGCACCACCCCCTTCCCAACCCCCCCCCCCCGCCACCCCTTTGCAGGGCGCTGGACAGTGAGTGTAGAGCTGGCAAATTGCTGCAAAGAATTAACCGTCCTATCTCAACCTCTCCTACCTTCACCCGCCTCAGCTAGGAATAGCCCCACATTCCCGCATCCTACCCCCCAGGTAGAGAAGAGAGGGTTGCTGTCATCAGCTCCCAGGGAGCTGGGGCCATTGCCCTTCTTCCTCTCCACAATTCTCTCCTCCACGCTCTGTCCCTTCATCTCCTCCTCCTTTGAAGGAAACCTGGCAAGCACGTTCTTCACTGCCCCCAACAGGTGCAGGGATGACCCCTGGCTCCACTGGGGGCCGTGTGCTTTGATGCTGGGCTTTATGGCGAGTCATTTGTATGCAACCCTTCCCTCCCTGCTCTTGCCCAGAGTGTTCTGATGAGCTTCTCTGCGCACTCGCATTGTCTCAGCCGTTAACCACCCATTTGCAACTCTGTAATTTACTTTTGATCATTCATTTTATGAGGCGCACAGGGTAAAAACGCTGGGCTCTTTCCTTCTCCGCCCTCCCAGACTTCCTCAATCCAGTTTGCTGCTAAGATTCTGCCCAAATCACGTGCCCTGGTGCCTTGTCATCTCACGGAGAGGCATGTGCTGCCTTGACTTTTCCGGGAGATATTTTCCCTCTGTTCTGACGTCTGATGTGGTTCATTAGCTTCCCTCCCCTCTCTGCACCCCAGCATTAGCCTGTCTGGGAAATGGAGTAGCTGGTGGAGGCAATTATTTGTGGGTTTATTGATATGATAACCCTATCGACAGCAGGAAGAATCACTGGCAGAACAGATAGGCTTGTCCTGCCGCGGGTGGGGCCCAGCAGCCCCTTCCCACACGTGCATTTCATAGCCTGGTCTTGTTAGCAGCAGCGTCAGACTGGGATGGGAAGGCAGCGGCCATCACGCAGGCGCTGGGGAACCCAGCTGCGTTGTGCTCCTTCCCGCAGTCATCAGAATTTTCAGCAACTACAACCAGCTCCCCTCTTATTCCAGAAGGAAGGAGGAGAGGCTCAGGCTCCTGCAGCCCCCTCTGATCTGCACGTCTTGTTTCCTTCCTCTCGTCCTTTTTGGAAGCTTTTCCTAAAGCAGAAATCAGCCCTCACGTTATTCCTCACTGTGGAGGCCTTTGTTAGAGACGCTTCCCGGCTGGCCTTGGATGAGAGATCAGTGGGGCTTGCAATTAGCAGACTATGCACTACCCCCCATCCCAGACCCACCCCCCACCCCTTTGCAGACACTCTCCGATCCTCAGACATCCCACCCTCCGCCCCACACCCCTTCTCCACCACCAGGGCTCTTTGAAGTAGGGTCACTCAGGTGAGCAGATATTTCATGCATTTCATTGTGTTGCCCACACTGCAGACTTCTAAAAAGCAAAGGACACTCTAGGCACAGGCACACAGGACAGCAGGCACAGACCCTGGCTGTCCTCGGCCAGCACAACCCATGTTTCAGCCCCATGGCTAGGCTCCCTTCTCCCAAGCTTGCACTAGAGAAAACACACGTGCCCGAGGTCTTAACTGGAAATTCAAAACAGGTTTTCACGTAACAACGATGACATGAGCGGTAATTAGATTGGACAGTCCATTATGCGCTGTGAAGTCCATTTTTCTCGATAGAATGCGGTCTGAGTTTATCTAAGGATTTTTAACATGCTGCCCTCCGATGTGATACATGTTGTTTGTTGTTGGTTGGTTTGTTGTTTGTCTTATAGATCTGTGAGTTTGTCCCAATGGTCTCCGGTAATCCACTGAGACTGTTGCTGGAGTCACGTTTTTTCCAGTCAATGAGCAGAATGTATAATTCCTGAACAAAAAAATAGTTTAGGTGAAAGGCTTCCTTGTATCTTCGGAGACATTGGGCATTATGAACTCCTGAGATACTGCGCTGCTACAAGCCTCCAGATCAGCACAGGGAACGGCATCCTGCAGAGACTTCTGACTTGGGAAACCCAGGACCAGGGCACCTCGCCCACAAAGAGACTGGTAAAAATTGCATTTCAAGGGCCCTGAGCAGAGCTGAACGTGCCTCTGAAGATACTATCAAACTTTTAAGCAGAGCGAAGCACTTACTCTCAACCCCTCTTTTATGTGAGACTAGACAATCTTTAGAGAAAATATCCTTTAGAGGAAGTTAGTAAATCTAACATACCTTCATTGCTAATTAGAATCCTTGCATGAAAAAAAAAAATCGTAAAAAGAGAACTTATCAAGCCAGCTTCCCACAGGCCTGGAATACTGTTAGTCTAATCTCCACAAAACATAACTCTGCAGAAATGCCAGCCTGCCCTAAACCTACAACAGCCAAAGCCAGAAGGTATTGCAGGGCACAATCTTAACCGCCCTGTGAGAGCCGGCCCTATTCTCTGGGTGGCCTGGCTTCCTGGCAGGCCCCTCTTAGTTCCCCACTATGCATTTTCTGGGCCACCCCAAATGGCAGCTTGCTTTTCCTCTATCTCTGGGTGTGTTACTCTCCAGCATACGACTGGACCCACTTCAGGACCCAGACAAGTTCTGTTCCCAGCTCCTAATGACCCTGACCATACCCTGCCCCTCCTTGTGTAATCCTTTGTGGGTGATATTCACTCTTCCCTGATCTCTGTTTTTGAACATGTGACTACTATGCAACTCCAGCTATATAGAAAGCTCTGTCAGTAGGGGTTATCGTACCAATAAACCCACAAATAATTCTGCTAGGGTCTGATGGTGGCAAGGGTGTAAAAATCTAGCTAACTTCTTTCCTCCCTTTCTCCCCTCCAGCCCTACATCCCCCTTATAGCAGTTCCATACACACCAGTTAGTACGCTGATGGAGTCATGGTTTAGAAACATCCTCTGTCCATGGTACTGACAGGTTTTACTATTTAGTATGGACGGAATTCTGTCTCGTGAAAATCATGCTTAATCCCAATACCTGTGTGCTCTAATTAGTAGCTGAGCCCTAGGTGAGAGGCAGGCTCCTTGGACACCAGATGCAAGGCCCAAGCTTCCAGTGGAGGGCAGAGAAGAATGAGAAAAGGAGAGAATGCGTGAGTGGGATGGACGGTGTAGAAGTGATAGCTTCACTAGACGTGGAGCCCAGAGCTTCACACCTGAGATGTTACTCTTGTTCCTTCCCCGGATTCCAAGCATTTCTGCAGTACATGCCAAGAACATTCCTTCTTTGAGTGCTGCATATCCATGGACATATCCGCCTCCAGGGGCTCCCACCACGGCCTGGGAAACACGTAGCACCAGCAAGGCCTAATCTAGTGAAGGAAGGTTGTAGGGAAAACGCAAATGGAGAACTACGGGCGGAAGGAAATGATTCTTCCTGGGGAATCCAGGAAAACTTCACAAACCTCGAACCTTTGAGCTGGATCTTGAGGAATGAGTAGATGTTTGCCAGACAGGAAATTAGGGGAGGATGTTCCGAGTCCTCAGAACAGCCTGTGCAACAGCAGGAGAGAGTGAGATGGAACAGGGACAAGATGGGAAACCATGTGTGTAGCCAGGACCCCAGAGAAGCTGGAGAAAAGCTCAGGCTGGACAGGGGGGTCAGCAGCGGGAATGTGAAACAACACACAGTCTGAAAGAGTCAGGGGGGAAAGGCAGGGACAAGATGGTTGCTGGGGCTGAAGAACCCTGGATGACAGATAGGAAGGACATCCCAAGGCAGAACTTCAGTCTCCCGTGGAAGCTGACCGCCACAGTGTGCTCCGTGACACCCAGGGTGCGCCTCAGACCTGTGTTCCCCCAGCAGTATAAGGCAGCTCTGTGTCACTACGGTCCTTAGAAATAGGGTAAACACTCAGCCCCTAATCTACACCCAGCAGGGTCACCCCTGAGAACGAAAGTCCAAGAAGACGTCACACTAATACCCACTGGTTCTGGCTCGGGGTCTAGTCTGGGAGGCTGAGAAGCAAAACCACTTTTCCCACTGTAGGGGCTTTGGTGAGCAAAGAAAATTGTTACCTTTACAATGGCGTAAAGGTAACAGGATAGCAAGGCAGCTCAAGAATCTGCAGAGACTGTGTGGTTTTAATTATCGCTTTATCTATTGCTGTTAATGAGGAGACTCCCACCTGCTCGAGCTGCACCTTTTCCTTTAGCTCCATAATGAGATCCCTGGCTGTCAAGACACTGAAAGTAGCTTTTAGAAAGAGAAATGTGTATATTTCAAATCATTCTATGTGTAAGTGTGTGTGGAACTGTATATCCCAAGCAAATGGAAAATTATTCAGTGTTGGAAGAAATAAAGTTTGAGGCTAAATGACGTTGCAGGATGCTCTTTCCGAGGGGTTTCCTGTGTGTCCTGCCTTCCCCGATAAAGCTCACTCTCCCTGGCTGAAAAATACATTGAGTCTTTCTTTTCTAAAATAAAAGAGGGAGAAGGAAGAGCTGGGGTCATTGTCACCGCTGGGCCTTGTTTCCTTGCCTGAACTGTGGTCTTCTCTCTTTGAAAGAGTTAATTGATACTTCAAGTTTCCATTCCTCACATGGTGTCTGCAATGCCCAGCCTCCACCTGCTCCTTCCTACCAGAATTCCTCCCTGGTTTGGGATTCAAGGGAGGAATTCCAATTCCTCCATTCCAATTCCAATTCTTCCATTCCAGCAAGAATTTGCCACTTACTTCCAAACAGGCTACGTCTCTCCCCGGCCCAGGGGTGAGTCTTGCTTCTTTAAACCAGCAGTCCCTAAGCTGTCTGGTGTCTGGACCTCTTTACACTCTTCAGAAAAATTGAGGGGCATTTGTTTATGTCAGTTACATCTCATGATATTTATTATATTAGAATTTAAAAGTGAAAAGAATTTTAAATATTTATAAGTTCATTTTAAGAGAACAATAAAAAAACAGTGCATGTCAACATGACTAACATATTTTTAATGAAAATTAACTACATGTTCCCACACAATTTGGTTAGGCAAGCGGCATTGCTTTGCACTTGCGTAATTCTCTTTAATGCATGGTTAAATAGAGGACAGCTGGATCCCATCACTGTTCCTCCATTCAATCTGTTGCGATTCTTGTTTTGGTTGAAGTACATGAAGAAAATCTAGCCTTTAATTACACAGGTATGTAATTAAAAAGAGAGAGAGAGGAGTATTTTCTTTTCAGATAATTGTGGATATTCTCCTTTGATATTCCAAAATTTGACAAGTGGTAATTTAGTTGAATTGCAATGTGGAATCTTAAACCAAGTCAATGAACTTTTCCTATTACTTTGCACTAAAATCCATTGATTTATCTTGTTTTCGTGAATGGACCATTTGCTCAAGCATGAGTTTATAACAGCATGCCTTGGTCATCTGAAAAATACTGGTTCACTGAGTTATGCAGCTCTCCCAAATGTTGACTTGTTTACTTTGGAACAATATCAAAAAAAAAAAAAAAACTACATTTGTTAACATCACCACTACTTTCAACACAAAATTCTTTAAGTCCTGGGCAACTGTCAAACTGACATAGATGCATGTTTTTCCAAAATTCTAATTCTCATTTCAAAGCTCAAATTTTATTACTGGCAACACACACAGTTAGTTGTTTTCCTTGAAGTGACTCACTTCATTCATTTTTGGGAAAATGTCTGCCAGACACCCAAGTCTGAATAATCATAGTTTGTCTGTTGTTCTTTCAAGTGAAAATGGTATTCCACGAAAACAGTAAATACTTCAGCTTACAACTCAAATGCACATGATCACAAAGGATTCTGCTCAGAGACCACCCAGCAAAACCATCATCCTTCAGAATGCAACAGGAGCATCTTATGTATACCTCTTACTTTGTCACCCAGGACATTAAAGAGATATGTATTGAATGGGTAAGATTTAATACAATCATTGATTTTTACAGCTCCATGGGGCGTTTTTGCGTAAAACTGGCATGTGGCAGTGAGTACTACAATGACGACTAGCACAGCTGGGTGCCAGTGCCTTGATGCATTCTGAGGTGCCAGCAATTTTACACAGCGTTGCTTTTGCAAGTTATTGGTTTAGTCCTGGGTGTGTGAGGCAACTTTGGCCTCTGATCAATGTGTTGAAAGACTTCTTGGAAAGTCTCATTTATTCTTCAAAAGTAAAAGATATTTCCTTTTCTGACTCTAGACATTGACATCATTTGTGACTTCTGGAGCAGCGGCAGCCACCTTGAAACCAGGAGGAGAAAGACAGAAAGATGTGGCTCCTTGTGTGTAACTTTGAACTCACAAATTCATCAACACAGCTACACCCTTTCTCTGAACTCTTTATTCTGTCAGGCAATAAATGTCTTCTTGGTGAAGCCTTTTTTGCTATATTTTGAGATGACATAGCCCTTGACTTTACAGAGTCTGTAGTCTGCCTGGATTGAACATTATCAAATAGTCTTTAATTTAGATGCAATATTTCCAGATGAATTATAAACTGGTTGAGGGAAGAGATTCTTTTTTTTTATTAAAACATAATTGTGTACATTGATGCATTTATGAGTTTCAGTGTACTGATTTGATAAACAAAGTGAAATGCTTACATTGAATTAACACATCCATCACAATTATATTCTTTTCTTAATAGTTTTGAAATGTACCACTGCATCATGCACATTAGGTGAGGCTCCCCCAAACACATGCCCCCCTCCTCTAGGGAAGAGATTCTTAAGAAGAATTTCTTAAAATATGATAAAGACAGTAGAAATGAGGATGAGAATGATAAGCTTAACTTCAACAAATGTCCCTGAAATTTGGCCCCCTGGTTTTGTCTTGCTGCCAGAGGTTGGATGAAGTCCCTCCATTCAGTAAAACATAGATTCTTTCTCCATATAAATCCCTATCATTTATATTGTCTTTCAAAAACCTCCTGATAATTAGTTCCATAAAATATTTCTTAATTCTGACCTTCCCTCTACTCTAAACTATCAGGTAAATACACATGTAAAAAATAAATTTGTAATAAATATATAATAATTTCATTTATGAAACACATATGATATTAATGAGTACCTATAGGATAGATTGAATTAGCCACCAAAATGTCATGGAAGACTTGGATCTACAAATGCATTTACCTAACTCACAATCATGGGCGTTAGGTTTTCTCTCTTGAACAAACGTATGGGATCAAGGTGTCCTTGTTTCTATATTTTGCCTCTGGAAATCTTCCCAAATGCCCCTCACTGCATGTATTAAATCTTGATGGGAGCCAAGAACTCCCTATCATCTCTGTTGCCAATCAATGGCTCTAAATCTGAAATTGGCCATTCCATGGTTACATGACTTGGGCGATCAACTTGGCCACTTTGCCCCTAAGCGTCCCTATTTGTAAAACAAGAAAAAAAATAGGGCCTGTTTTCTACAGAAGTTATACAATTAAATGTATTAATAAACATAATGAACTTCAGAAAATGGCCTACACAACTGAGGAGCTCAACAAGACTGAGATACTATGTCTTTTTTTAATCATGAGCAGCATTATGGCTTCTTTGACTGAACGTGTGATGTTGCACCCTTGTCTATGGGGCTATCATCTCCCCTCTTGATCTTCCTAACACAGAGGATCGCACTTGCTTTTATTTCCCATTCTACTCTTGGGATACATGAAAAAGTTACAGAAAAAATACCAAGAGCTTCTACAATTTTGAAGGAAGAAGAGGATTCAAGGCTTCTCTTCTGGTACTTTCCACCACATGGACTTTCTTGCCCTCTTTCCTGTCCTTGCCTGATTGTGTCTTCCTCTTTGAAATTCCCCTGCATCTTCATCCTTCCATCTTCAAACGTTCCTCTCCTCCTATCTCTGCATTTGAGTTTTGTTCCATTTCTGTGCTAAGAGCATTTAAGGGAAGAACAAATTTATCCTTGTCATTCTTATTGACTTGGTGGTCAGAGTTGGACTCTCAAGCAATTGATTTTTGTTTGTGTACGGTTTTGATATACTGCAGTTCAGTAATTTCCAGGACAAAAAGCCTATGGCAGATGGTGGATTTCCCCATCTGATCAAACACTAGCTCGACTCTTATGTTTAAGAAATTAACGATTCCCCCAAGAGCACTGGAGAAAACAAGAACATACCATCACCTCCATTGGCAAGGGGACTGGCTGATTCTCTACGTATGAAGACCTAGAAGAGAGGCCAAGGGATCAAGGTCTAGGGAGAAGGTTCAAAGTTTTCCGACTAGTAAGCACTATAATGTCAGAACCCCTCTGCCAGTGACAACTCCCTTTCCCTACAAGGGCTGGTAGCCGATGAAAGCCCTTCCCCCTCTTACTGATCCATCAGGGCCTTTTCCCATGTTTCATTTTGCCGAAAACTTACTTCCTCTCACTCCTCTATCTCCAGGACCTTGCTTTGGTTACACATTCTTGTGTACATGTGTGTGCACGTGTGTGTGTGTGTCTGTTTCCCTGTTTTCTTGCCAAACTCACTTTCAGATCCATGTTCATTTAGATACAAAAATAATAAGTTTCTGACTCTTGCTCATCCCTGCCCATTACTGGGCTCATTTGGGATTTAAGACAATTAAAAACACCAAATAACTTTGGTAGGGTGATTGTGTCATTTTTTCATCCAAATCAGAATACATTTGAAAGAGAATGGAGGTGTCCCTGCTAACTAATCTAGAATTTTGGATGTAAATTGGGACTGCCCCAGACAAACCAGAAAATAGTCACCCTCTCATATGGCAATGCATAGTCTATTTCCAGGGTAGACTGATAATACAGGCAAGTTCTCTACAACCGAGCTTTCTTGGTCGCATGCTGATTTTGGACTAGTGTTTAAGGCAGACCAAGCCATTGCAGGAGGTCAGTGCATGACGTTTAGATTTGCCATCTCTGGCTCTACGCCTGTAGCTTAGAGGCGA
>CAUYON010070861.1:0-11101 GCA_963573935.1 Arctocebus calabarensis | reverse complement strand
GCCTGTAGTCCCAGCTACTTGGGAGGCAGAGGCAGGAGACTCGCTTGAGCCCAGGAATTGGAGGTTGCTGTGAGCTGTGATGCCACGGCACTCTACCCAGGGTGACAGCTTGAGGCTCTGTCTCAAAAAAAAAAAAAAAGAAAGATCTGAATTCCCTTCCCACTGACTTTTCCACAGATTTTCGTGCTGCCTTGGAATGGTTTCATTTCATGCAGGGGTAGGCTTCCTTTCCATATTTGAATGCCATCTCTTTTAGAGCAAAGACCCATCACCTTCTTTGTTTTTCTCTTTTCTCTTTAGGGACTTCGCTACCAAGCTCCTCTTACCCCATCCCCATCTCAAGGCTCAGGGGACAAAAAAATCACTCTCATAAAAACTTTAGAAACTCCAGTTAATTTGATGCCCTCACTTGAGTAATGACCTTTGTATCCCTATCTCTGAATACACGAGCATCCAATTTGTCCTGATATGGGGGGAGAATAACAGAGAGGGAGGAGAAAGGAGAGAGGAAAGAAAAGAAATCAGGTGAGGAAGTTGGAGAAAGGACAAAAGTTTAGAAAGGGAAAAACTACAGTAAAAAAAGGAACAATAGGACTGGGGCTTGGAATGTCTTTTAAGTAGACAAAACCCCCAAACAGCTACCTTTCCCGTGTCAATTTAAGCTAATCTACGTTTATACTCTGCCAGAATCATTTTAAGTTTTATTCTGAAAGCCATTGAGAATTGTATACTGTAAGCATCTCTCTCTCTTTTTCTTCCTCTCCTTCCCTCTCTTTCTCTTTCCCTCTCTCTCTCTGAATTTAAACTTATAATAATGTCTCTATCCTTTGTCTAGTTTGAAGAAGAATTTTTTGAAACAAGAGAACAATATGAAAAGTTGCAGAAGGGTGAGTCCAGATTTATTCAATGTTATCTTATGAGAAAAATAGAAACTAGTTTCTGGAAGCATCTGTTTTGGTCTAGAACACAGAACTCTAGAATGACAATATTAGAAAAAGCAAGTGCATACGTAGCGTGACTGCTGTCATTGATTGTTCACAGTGTCCCCGAGACACAGCTAAGTATGCCTTCTAGACTATCTCCTGAGCCTTTCCAAACACTTACCATGTAAGTTATGGTGGTGGCCTCAGTTAATATGATCACATGGGTTGACAAGTGCTAATTGGTTCAGTACTTCCACCCCACCAAAGAATCTTATAGAATTCTTCCTTGCCTTGGCTTGTCTTGCCTGTCCATCCTTTCCTTTCAACAGAGTCTCACTCTGATGCCCTCTGTAGAGTGCTGTGGCATTATAGTTATAGCTCATAGCAACCTCAAACTCTTGGGCTCAAGAGTTCCTCTTGCTTCAGCCTCCTGAGTGGCTGGTACTATAGGCACCTATCACGACGCTCAGCTAACTTTTCTATTTTTAGTAGAGACAGGGTCTTTCTCCTGCTCAGGCTGGTCTCAAACTCCTGAACTCAAGCAATCCATCTACCTTGGCCTCCCAGAGTGCTGGGGGTGGAGGGTGGTGAATCTGACTTAAGATATTCTATAGTTTTCATGGTTCACATCCACTTTTTCTTGGTGGTTTTAACAGATTAACAGACATCATTTTGTCAGCTCACAATATAGAGTCAAGACTATGGAAAATGTCCAAATTCTATTAGATTCAGATCCAAGAAGAAGTCCTTAATTGTTACAGTTTTCCAGAAAGATGCCTTATGTTGACAGAAAATACTAGTACTTAAACTTCTAACAGCCACTTTATCGCCCTTGGTAGAGTGCTGTGGTGTCACAGCTCACAGCAACCTCCAACTCCTGGGCTTAGGCAACTCACCTGCCCCAGCCTTCCGAGTAGCTGGGACCGTAGGTGCCTACCACAGGCACCCACCACAGGCACCCACCACGATGCCCAGCTATCTTTTTTGTTGTAGTTTGGCCGGGGCTGGGCTCGAACCTGCCATCCTTGGCACATGGGGCCAGCGCCCTACCCACTGAGCACAGGTGCGGCCCGCCATAACATTATTTTTCTTATCTAAGGAAACCTTTCTGTACCCATTTTTGCTGATAAGCAATCATGAATTTAACACAAACTATTTTAGGTTCTGCTAATAATTACCAGAACTGTCCCTTGTACACTGCTGTCTTTGGGCAAGGCCTTTAACTTCTCTGCATCTCTGTCTCTTTATCATGAAACAGAAATAATTTCCACAGTGGTAGATTGCAGTGAGCCAGACCATCTTCTTGAGTGGGGGAGACCGGGTTACCCCTCCCCCAATTCTTGTCGAGGAACTTGATTGTCTGGACTCCCTGGGAAGCTCCTCTCCCTTTTCCATTTCTGCCCTATTCCATCCAAACCAGGACAGTCCCAGGTATACAGTAGGGATTAATACCTACAAAGTCAGACGATTAAGTTTGCAAACTCCTCCTAGAAAAAGTGCTACCTACCTCACTGCTGAAGATCACTTCGGTCAGCCAGGTGGCCAAAGGTGACCTGGTGCTATTTAGCAATGAGGTAGGTAGCATTTTTTTTAGGAGGAGTTTGCAAACTTAATTGCCCCATCTCATCGGAAGAATAAATGTAGCTCCATAAATGCTTCCATGAGCATTCTGGCAGGAAGGGCTCCCTGACAGCCTCTGGAATCCCCCAGCCCTCCCTGAGTCTGGTGCTACTGTGGTGCTTGGGACGCCCTCCTGGGCTTCGCTTTACTTGAAGACAGGCAGCAAAGAGGGGCCGCAGAGAGAGCACGGGACTAGGAATTCCCTGACACATGCATTTGGGCAAATTACACTCTCTCCCTGGGCCTCTGCAGGCCTTCATCTATGATATGAGGGAATTGGACGGAATGGTATGAAAATCTTTTGCTGCACTCCTGATCTCATGTTTTTAAATCTCTCTGAATATTGTTCACTCCTAGAAGCAGACATCATTTCTAGTTGCATCTGTCCTACAGATCAAAGGGCACTATGAGTGTCCCTTGACATTCTTCGCCTGAAGCAGCAGTAGTGCCATGCTTTAGATGCTTGTTCAGCATTGAATGAATTAGAAATTCCTTCAGGAAATGGAGATGTTGCAGCTTCTCTGTGAAAAATAATACTGGTATTTCCAAAGTGTGGTTGTAAGCATGGGCATATTGCTCCTCAGAGAAACTGGGTAGGTCAGACAGGCTCGCATTACAGGTCAGAAAATAGGCTCAGGTAGTTAAAAATAGCCTAAACTCCTCCAGCTAGCTAAGGTCACTACTGTCTGGAAAACTCTCAGAGGTTCTTGGGGAGGTACCCCCCCATCTTCTTCTGCTTCTCAGAATGGGGACAGAATTAGAAGTTGGGGGAATTAACTGTGGCCTTTGCCAATGTACTAATGAAGTCTGGTTCCTATTTGGGGTGAAGTTCCTTATTCTCCACATTGTGGAGATATTAATGGAAATCCAAAAGTTATTTATTTCTTCAACACCCCTTGAAAAGAGCACTCTTTGTAATGTACCTGTAAATGCATTGTTTATATAGGCAGTCACTTGCAACAAAGAGAACTTGATGTTAAAGAACATTGATTACTGACAGTATTAATGTTTTACTTATCTCATTTTATCTTTTCAAAATTCTGCTAGATAGATATTATTGCTATTCTAGACAAAGAAGAAGAAGTTGAAGCTCAGATAATTTGTTCAGTCACACAGCTACAAAGGGTGAAGGCTGACTTAGAATAAGCCCAGGTTTGCCAGGGTTCTCGCTGTCACATTCGTCCTGCTGCTGGGTACACCCAGTGATAGGTGGTGTGCTTTTTACAGAATGCAGACTCCCAGGCCCCACTCTGAGCTGGAGCATCTGGGAAATGGGGTGGGAACTTTTAGCAATGCTCCCCCTTCAGGTGATTCTTATAGACCCTAAACTGTGAGAACCAGTAGCACTCTACTGTAGTGTACTCACAGAAGTGTGGAAAATCTTGAATGAAACTTGGGAAAATGCATGAAACTGACAAACAAATCTCAAATTTTTGAGAAAGCAGATGGAAAGCTTTTCCTTAACATTGAGGTCTTTAACTCATTACTTTGTATAAAAACTAAAAGTCACTCAGGGAATTAGAAGCGAAGCACCCTATGGACTTAAGGCATCTATTGAAAAAGTGTATCTCGGGCGGCCCCTGTGGTTCAGTGGGTAGGGCGCCGGCCCCACATACTGAGGGCCCCGGCTAAACTGCAACAACAACAACAACAACAAAAATAGTTGGGCGCTGTGGCGGGCGCCTGTAGTCCCAGCTAATTGGAAAGCTGAGGCAAGAGAATCGCCTAAGCCCAAGAGTTGGTGGTTGCTGTGAGCTGTGACACTATTGCACTCTATTGAGGGCAACAAGGTGAGACTCTCTCTTATTAAAAAAAAAAAAAAAAAAAAAAAGCGTCCCTCAACCTCTTTCTGCTCAAACCACAGATGGACACCTGCTTTTCGGCCAAGTGCCTTTGGTTGAAATAGATGGAATGGCGCTGACACAGACTAGAGCCATCCTCAGCTACCTGGCCGCCAAGTATGACCTCTACGGGAAGGACCTGAAGGAGAGAGTCAGGTACCATGCTGTTGGTGCTCTCAGGCCATTCTTTTCCAAGCTTCTGGATTCCTGCACCAACTGAAACCTGGTTCAGGGGTATTTTAGCCTGGACTGAGAAGCGAGGACAAGTGGAATGGGGGGAGGGGGGAGATGTCTTGCACACCTGGCATGCCTTGTGCAGGATTCTGAATACACACTCCACATCGCCCCCTTTTGGTGTACTATTCTTAATGCAGGAAATGCTGCATATTTTCATATTATCTCCCTGCTCCCAAACAAAAACGTTCTTGGAAAACGACCAGGTAAACTATTCTACATGAAAGCAGAAATGGCTGACTCATCAAACAAGTATTGAGCATTGTATCAATAATCTATTTACTATAAATAATGTGGTACCACGTATAACATATCACAAAAGATGTGACTGAAATCATTTGGTATTTCTCACAGTCTATGCTGAGCAAGGATCTGGGTGGTTGTCTGTCTAGGCCAGCCTTGATTTATCTCACCTAGGCTCACTCATATGTCTGAAGTCAGCCAGGTGGCTTTGGGTATTGGCTGACTATCAACTAGGGGACCAAGGGGCCATGTATCTCTCATCCTGAGCTCGTTCTCATGGCATCTGGGCGGAGTCCTAAGAATGAGGGTAAAAGCACACAGGCCTCTAAAGTTCTGGACTCGGAACTGGTTCCTCTTCGTTTTACCTCATTCTTTCAGTCAGAGCAAGTTACAAGGTTAGCCTGGGAAATACGGACCATCTATTGATGGAAGTTGCTGCTGAGTCTCATCACAAATATTAGAAGGTGATGTTTTGTGGCCGTTCATTTGCATCTATATAGCACAAGCTTCTACTCTGTGCTGTGTGTGGTGCTGGGCCTGGAGGGGTCTGATTGGATTATTACTCCCAGGAATACTTTCACAGGAGATAAGTAGACTTTCAGACAAAACACAGATTTGCAACTACCAACTTTTATCGGGATTTCAGAGTCAACAGGATTTTTCATAGGTCTCCAAAGTGTCATCACCCTAAGCATGGACATGTTGGGGGTGGCCTGATATAGAAGATATGGTGGGGAAAAGCCCCAAACTCACAAGCTCACAGGCTGAGAAAAAAAGGATAAAGAGCTCAGCACCTGTGGCTCAGCGGGCTAAGGCACCGGCCATGTACACCTGAGCTGGCGGGTTCAAATCCAACCCGGGCCCGCCAAACAACAATGACGGCTGCAACCAAAAAATGGCCGGGCATTGTGGCAGGAGCCTGTAGTCTCAGCTACTTGGGAAGCAGAGGCAAGAGACTTGCTTGAGCCCAGGAATTGGAGGTTGCTGTGAGCTGTGATGCCACAGCACTCTATCCAGTGTGACAGCTTGAGGCTCTGTCTCAAAAAAAAAAAAAAAAAAAAAAAGGATAAAGGAAGCATAACATAGAAATAAAGCCAGGTCTATAAAAAGCAGCTCACCCCAATTTTCCCACTTCTCCATCTCTAAAACAGACTTAGTCATTTTAACCTACAATTCCAAAGGCATATGGTAAGAGAAGCAATGGCAAGCAACGTGTGAGTAAAATCCATTTGTGACGATGTAAATAAGTACTAATGTACAAAAGGAGTCTGTTCCTTCTTGTTTTGATGCACAGTCTTTAACTGGTTTGTTAAATCTACATTTTTTCCCTAAAACTCTATACATATCCCAAACTGTAGACAATATTGTTAATATTCTTTTTCTCTAGATTAGGTATAAACCAGCAAGTGGGCTAAATGACAATTTAACATGGAAGAAAATGACTTGTAATTTAGATAGGACAATGAGAGTACATTCTTTTTTCTTTGTGTTTTTTCTTTTTGAGACAGAGTCTCAAGCTGTTACCCTGGGTAGAGTGCTGAGACATCACCCTCACAGCAAACTCCAACTCTTGGGCTCAAGTCATCCTCTTGCTTTCAATTTTTTTTTTTTTTTTAGTAGAGATGGGGTCTTGCTTTTGCTTTGGCTAGTCTCAGACTCGTGAGCTCAAGCTAGCCACCCTCCTTGGCCTCCCAGAGTGCTAGGATTACATGCGTGATCCACTAGCCCTGCCTTTTTTTTTTTTTTTTTGAGACAGAGTCTCTCTTTGTCACCCCCAGTAGAGTGCTGTGGCATCATAGCTCACCACAACCTTGAATTTTGGGACTCAAGTGATTCTCTTGCCTCAGCCTCCAAACTAGCTGAGACTACAGGTGCTGGCCACAACACCTGGCTGTTTTTAGAGAGGAACTGGGCTGGAACTCCTGAGCTCAAGCAATCCACCAGCCTCAGCCTCCCAGACTGCTAGAATTATAGGCATGAACCATATACTTTGTATTTTTTTAGATTCAAGGTCTTGCTATCTTGCCTAAACTGGACTTGAACTCCTACCTCTGCCTCCCTACACGTGTGTGCCACCACATCCAGTTCCATTATTCTTTTAAATGCTTTTAAAAAGAAAGACAAAGACTACAGAAGATCATTAAACCAAATTTGTTAGACAATTAGCACATAACACCGGATACTTACAGAGATAACTAGGACAGCATGAATGCACCAATAGGCCAGCAAATAATAGTAACATGTCTACCATTATTATTAATTTTCCTAATGGTTATTTGTCACTGTGCAAAAAAATGATCCTTTGGGTTTTCTTTGATTTTAACCAGAACATCTGGTTCTTTTTTTTTTCGAGACAGACTCTCACTATGTCACCCTGTGTAGTGTGCTCTGGCATCACAGCTCACAGCAACCTCCAACTCTTGGGCTCAAGCTATCCTCTGGCCTCAGCCTCCCACGTAGCTGGGACTACAGGCGCTCACCACAACGCCTGGATATATTTTGGTCGTAGTTGTCATTGTTGTTTGGCAGGCCTGGGCTGGATTGGAACCCATTAGTTCCAGTGTGTGTGGCTGGCACCCTAGTCACTGAGCTACAGGCATCGAGCCATTAATCATTATTTTTTGAGGTTGGATTATATGTTTTTTAATAATCTGCTTATGACAGTTTGTTTGCTTTTAGAGATGGGGATCTTGCTATGTTGCCCAGGCTGGATTTGAACTCCTGGATTCAAGGGATCCTCCCACTTCAGCGTCCCCAGTAGATGAGATTCCAGGCATGCACCACCGTGCCATTATTCATATTTTATTTAATTAATTAATTAATTTATTTTTTGAGACAGAGCCTCAAGCTGTCACCCTGGATAGAGAGCTGTGGCAGCACAGTTCACAGCAACCTCCAATTCCTGGGCTCAAGCGAGTCTCTTGCCTCCGCCTCCCAAGTAGCTGGGACCACAGGCGTCCGCCACAACGCCTGGCCGTTTTTTGGTTGCAGTTGTCATTGTTGTTTGGCTGGCCCAGGCTGGATTTGAACCCGCCAGCTCAGGTGTACGTGGCTGGCGCCTTAGCCCGTTGAGCCACAGGCGCCGAGCCATTATTCATATTTTAAATAACTTTTCTTTTAGTGTTTGTCAATGAAAGGAAAACTTTAAAAAGAATGAAATAGCTGTTTGTCTGACCTGACTAAGAAATTAAACTTTTCTTTCTCAGTTTCCAGGTCAGTAGGAGACCTGTTCAATTACCTGTCTTCTTTAAATAACCGAAAAGGTTCTGATAATAACGATTTTGTATTTTTGCTAAATTTCACTGAGTTCAGGTTTTACAGCTGTAATATTCTAATTATCATTGATGACATATTTCACCTTAGAGGCATTCATTAGTTCTTCCATATATCCTTTTACTCAATACAAATTTTTAGAGACCCTACTATAGCCTGGTCACTCAGCTGGTTCTGATTCAGAAATTATTCATGAGAGTAGAAGCTTTAGGGGAGTGGTTCTCAGCCTGGGGGTCCAACGACCCTTTCACAGGGGGTTGACTAAGACGATCGGAAAACACAGTAGCAAAATTACAGTTATGAACTAGCAACGAAAATAATTTCCCAGTTCCACAACACGAGGAACTGTATTCAGGGTTGTGGCATTAGGAAGGTTGAGAACCACTGCTTTAGAGTAATATAAAAATCGTTTGCTCCAACATCTATTTATTCCATAAAAGTGTCAGATAAGGAAACACTATACTCAAAAATCCTCCTGGAATGACAGTCAAACAGTGTTTTGTCAGGATCGACATGTACACGGATGGTACCCTGGATCTGATGATGATGATAGCAGTGGCTCCCTTCAAACCACCTAAAGAAAAAGAGGAGGACTTGGCTTTAGTGGTGAAGAAAGCTAAAACCCGCTACCTGCCCGTCTTTGAAAAGGTAGGTTGTGGGGGTCTGGGGCTTTTGTACTTCCTGTTGTTGAAACTGTTTCAAGGGTGAATATCTATAAACCTTTCCTACTTTGCATCAAAACTTTAGTAAGGATACCAGAACAAATAACAGGTAAAATTATGGAGCCTTCAATAAAATAGAATGGGAAAAAACCAAGTGCAATCAAAGTATACAGCATTTCTGTTACAATTTTAAAGGAAGCCATCAGCCCCAAGTGTTAGCACCTTGAGTTCACTGTCAGATACCGTCTTATGTCTAATAGTACAGGCTAATCATGCCTTGATCAGGTGGCACCTGTGGCTCAAAGGAGTAAGGCGCCAGACCTATATGCTGGAGGTGGCAGGTTCAAACCCAGCCCTGGCCAAAAACTGCAAAATAAATAAATAAATAAATAATCATGTCTTGATCAAAAGGCAAAGTCTCTTAAAATTATAATTTTTCTGAAGTAATTTTGAAGCAAATGCTGATGACAAATGTCCTCATGGTACATCTAGGAAGGTCCCAAACCTCGAGGACAGCATGGAAAACGATAAGGAAGACTTGTTTGTTAGCGTAGGGTTCCATACGGTTTTATGGTTAAAAGAGTGATGTGGGATATAATCCTCAGTCTCAGCCTTGGAAGAGAATGATTTATTATGGACTAAACTATTAATATAATGAAGAATTCTGTCAGTACCTCAGAGTATTATACAAGCAAGTTCCTGTTTATCCAGGAACAACGTACAGTGTTCTTGAAATACCTTCCCTTTAGGCAGTGCCTGTGGCTCAGTGAGTAGGGCCCCGGGCCCATATACCAAGGGTGGTAGGTTCAAACCCAGCCCTGGCCAAAGGGCAACAACAATAACAAAAAGAAATACCTTCCCTTTGAAATATATACAACGATTCTTTGAGACAGTATTTAGTACTTCATCACATTGTAGATTTCTGATCCAGTACTTCTTCCCAAAACTTTAAAAAATTATTTATTCAAATCAGGATCAAACTCAGCTTCACTGATTATAATGAATCAATACATTTCCTAACCCTTTTCAAATCTATAAGGTCTTTATTTCCTCCCTTTCTCTCCTTTTCCCCTCTTGCATCTGTCTTAGAGTTTTCCGTAGTATGGCCCTTACTCATGGTGATATACTCCTGTGCTTCTAGATTTCTCATAAATGGGAAGTTAGAAGCTTGATCAGGGTCAGGCCCACTGATTCTGGCCAGACTGCTTTGTCGATGGTGCCATGAAGACCATCAGGAAACAAACACACGTTGTCTGTTCATGCAATCCATGATTAATGTCAATTTATTAGTGGACGCAAAATCATGACATTTCAGTTCTGTTGGTCTTTCTTCATTGATGAGCTAGAATATTTTCTGTAAAAAGAATTTTCCCATGATAATATATTTGGCTACTCTGGAGTATGAAGTAAAGGAGGATAAATGCTCCATTTTTTCTTTCTTTTTTTTTTTTTAAAGTGAGACCGAGTCTCACTAAGAGTCTCATGTAGCTGGGACTACAGGCACCTGCCAAAATGCCCAGCTATTTTTTGTTGTTGTTGTTTGTTTTGTTTTATTTAGCAGGCCCGGGCTGGGTTTGAACCCAGCAGCCCCTGTGCACGTGGGCAGTGCCCTAACTACTGAGCTGTGGGTACCCAGCCACCATTCTTGCTTTTTATTCACCACTTTAAAAGAGTAAGTCAGTTACTTAGTACCTTCAAAGGAGAAAAATGAGTTGTTTTATTATTGTTGTTCTGTTTATTTTTATCCTTTAAGTAACAAAATTTTTGTCACAGATTCAAACACATTTGTGATATGTATTTTTTTTTTAAATTCAGATATCACAGGGTATAAATGTTTTGGTTACCTACATTGCTTTTGTAGGTAACCAAAACCATTTGAGTCAAAGATGCAAGTGTGCCCATCACCTAGATAGTGTGCATTGTACTGTTAAGTATGAGTTTGCCCATCTCTTCCTTTTGCCTCACTATTTGTTGTGGGGGGTTTTTTTTGCAGTTTTTTGCTAGGGCTGGATTTGAACCTGCCACCTCTGGCATATGGGACTGGCACCCTATTTCTTTGAGCCACAGGTGCTGCCTATTTGTTGTGTTTTAATTACTGTCAAAGCTCTTATTTTGGCGGCTCCTGTGGCTTAGCAAGCAGGGCGCCGGCCCCATATACCGAGGGTGGCGGGTTCAAGCCCGGCCTCGGCCGAACTGCAAAACAAAAAAATAGCCGGGCGCTGTGGCGGGCGCCTGTAGTCCCAGCTACTGGGGAGGCTGAGGCAAGAGAATCGCTTAAGCCCAAGAGCTGGAGGTTGCTGTGAGC
>CAUYON010070858.1:0-25438 GCA_963573935.1 Arctocebus calabarensis | reverse complement strand
ATATGGAAATTATACGAAGTAGCAGCAAATACACTTATGTGACTTAAAGAAATTTACAGGCTTAAAACCTGAATAGTTCATGTTATCCCATCGTGGTGACTATGATATCAGATTTATATTGCTTTTCTTTTTTTTTTTTTTGAGACAGAGCCTCAAGCTGTCGTCCTGGGTAGAGTGTCATGGCCTTACAGCTCACAGCAACCTCCAATTCCTGGGCTCAAGCGAGTCTCCTGCCTCTGCCTCCCAAGTAGCTGGGACTACGGGCACCCGCCACAACGCCTGGCCATTTTTTTTTGTTTGGGTTGCAGCTGTCATTGTTGGTTGGCGGGCCCAGGCTGGATTCGAACCCGCCAGCTCAGGCTTACATGGCTGGCGCCTTAGCCCGCTGAGCCACAGGCGCCGAGCCTTATATTGCTTTTCTAAAGGCTCAGTCATATTCCCCTCCCTCCTTCAAAAAAAACCCTTCAGTGGCTCCCGAGGGAGTAAAATCCAAACCGTTCAGTCAGACATTCTCAGCCTTCCACAACTTACCTTTTTTCCAAGTTACCTTTTCTAATTTGATCATTTTAGCCAACTAGTCCTTTGCTTCAGCCACAGTGAACTTCTTCTCCCATGTCTATGAAATCATTCTTTCCAGGCTGTCTGGATGCCCTCCCTTGCGTCTGCCCGTGAGGCACACACCGTCCACGTCCCCTTACCCCTGGGTTCTCTCTCTGCTCTCTTCTCCCTCTGCATTCAGGGAAAGCCTCAGAGTCTACTTCTTGTCCCATCTCTACCATCATCGTTAGCACCTCCTCTGATTACAAGGGAACTTTATTTTATTACATTTATTTGAGACAGAGTCTCACTTGGTCCCCCTGGGTAGAGTGCCCTGGCATCAAAGCTCACAGCAACCTCAAACTCCAGGGCTCAAGGGATCCTCTTGCTTCAGCTTCCCCAGAAGCTGGGACTCCTACAGACACCTGTCCCAGCACCCTGCTAATTTTTCTAATTTTAGTAGAGAGAGGGTCTTGCTCTTGCTCTGACTGGTCTTGAACTCCTGAGCTCAGGCAATCCACCAACCTTGGCCTCCCAGACTGCTAGGTTTACAGGCGTGAGCCACAGTTCCCGGCCTACAAGGAAACTTTAAAGAACATAATAGATGATTATTTGCCTCATGCTGTGTGTGGCCCATGTGAGAAACAGTTGGTAATTTTCTCTCTCCACTCTCTTGCTACTCCACTACAAATATACTTTCACATACACCATTAAGGATACTGGTTTGTCATGAAATGGTGTAAATGTTGCTTTGCTATCGGATTGCAATTATGTGTATATTCCTCAAAGCATCTAACATAATCCTAAACAAATAACATTAATACTAGACCTACCACTTTTTGAATACTTACGTATGCCTGGCACTCTGTGAAGCACTTTATAGACATCACAGCAACCCTGTATCCTATACTTCTTGAATTCGTGTCCTGGGCCATGTGGGAAAAACGCATGTTGCCACCACTCAGCCCCCATTGGCAGTGTTTACAGGACCCACCCTAACACCGAGTCTGACGTCACTGCTGGTGGTGGGCTGTGCGACCACGAGAAAGAGAGCAGCTGGGAAACAGCAGTCAGCATTCCAACACAGCCTGAGATACGTGGGCTCCTGACTGGCATTCAGGTTCCCCATTCACCAACTGAGCAGCCTTGGAAAGTGAAATCAGCCTGTTTTGTGCTGTAGCCTTGACTACAGAGAGGGTAATTCATACCTCCCAAAGTATGAGGCAGTATGCAAAATAGGAGAATGGCACCGTGTATCCCATAGGCGCTCAATAAATAGCAGGTATTGTTATTAATATTATGTACAAGACACAGTGCTAAGTCCTATGAGGTATTAAAACTAGCATAAAAGGCTCGGCGCCTGTGGCTCAACGGGTTAAAGCACCAGCCACGTACACCTGGGCTGGCGGGTTCGAATCCAGCCCGGGCCCGCCAAACAACAATGACGGCTGCAACCAAAAAATGGCCGGGCATTGTGGCGAGTGCCTGTACTCCCAGCTACTTGGGAGGCGGAGGCAAGAGACTCGCTTGAGCCTAGGAATTGGAGGTTGCTTGTGAGCTGTGATGCCACGGCACTCTATCCAGGGTGACAGCTTGAGGCTCTGTCTCAAAAAAAAAAAAAACTAGAAGAAAACAGAGCGGAGTGGTGGGGGATTTTTTGTTCGTTTTTTTGAGACAGAATCTCCCTCAGTAACCCTGGTAGAGTGTTGTGGTGTCGCAGCAACTTCAGACTCTTGGCTCAAGTGATCGTCTTGCTTCAGCCTCCCAAGTAACCAGGACTATAGGTGCCCGCCACCACATCCAGCTGGTTTTTTTACTTTTAGTAGAAACAAGTCTCGCTCTCGCTCAGGCTGGTCTCAAATTCCTCCAAGTTTAGGCAATCCCTCCCACCTTGGCCTCCCAGAGTGCTAGGAATACAGGCGTGAGCCACCTACAGGGTGCAGAGTCTTGACCCTGCACCCTGAAGACCAGGGCCTGAATCCCCATGCTCAGGGAAGGGCCTTTTAGCTCTCATCTGTGATTCTGTACTTTCACATTGGCAGTTAGACGCCACCAACCATATGTCCTGCTCACAGCAATTCCAAGTGGGCAGTTACTCAGTTTAGCGTTAACCAAAGACTGGATACTAGAGATTGATACCTTTTGAAAGAATCACGGGTAGGGAATGGCCCGACTTGGCGGCCTGGGTTTCTAAACTTAGGATTTGTTGTTGCCATTCATATTTTCATTGGAAGAAGACCTCTAATTCAGCCTGAAGCTGGTATCATGAATCATTCAAAAGGTGTGGTGTGATTTTCGACTAGAGGCTGGACCAGATGCTCTGTGCAGGTTTGGAAGCAGTTACATTCTTGTGGTTTGACTAACCTTTTTTATGAGTGTGTTACTAAAGAAACGTGAGCTGTTGGCTTTTCAATTACTGTAGCTTACCCCTTCTGAGTTTCATACACATTGAGTCATCGTGTCTACAGGTGACTGATAATCATCTGCACTGCTCAAGTTACCGTAACTCCGAGATGAGGGGATCTGACGACTGTGGGTTACAAGCACGTGAAGATCTGAGGCTCTCCCATCCTCTTAACAATGAACTGTGTTAACCACAGAACTCAGTCACATATTTCCACTCATCCAGGGGTTTATTTTCCTCTGAATGTTTTGTCTCTTACAGCTTGAGCACTCAGCTGTTTTCTGACATAGGCTGCAGGTGGGATAGATGGTAGGCCTGGCTAAGTAAAGCAAACTCTGGAGGGGAGAGGATAAAAGCAGAGTTTGTGATGTCCCTATCCCACCTGGAAGCTTTCTAGAGCTTCTATGTTAAGTGAAAAGATAAGAAGATTCTCAGGGGCCCCTGAGTACGTAGGGTGTTGAGTGAAGCTGGCCACGCTGGAAAATCATCAATCACTTTGAAGAGGCAAGGAAACCAAAGTTCAGCATTTCTGTGTCACTTGATGCAGGAATGAATGTTTGTGACCTTAGTTGGCTTTCATGTTCTCAGTATCATTCTTCCTGATGGCCTTGACAAAAGACATACCCATCTGGTAGATGAAAATAAAAATGATTGATTAGGCTCGGCGCCTGTGGCTCAAGCGGCTAAGGCACCAGCCACATACACCTGAGCTGGGGGTTCGAATCCAGCCTGGGCCCGCCAAACAACAATGACGGCTGCAACCAAAAACAGCGGGCGTTGTGGCGTCCCGGCTACTTGGGAGGCAGAGGCAGGAGAATCGCTTGAACCCAGGAGTTAGAGGTTGCTGTGAGCTGTGATGCCTCAGCACTCTACCCAGGGCTTGAGACGATTGAGTACTTTGGCAAAGGTCTATTATTCTGTTTCTTCTTACTGAGGTGCCAAGACAAGATTGTGTGCGTGTGTGTATTTTTCTCTCAGGTATTTGTCTAGAAACTATTAGGTGGACCTTAAGGTAGTGGAGGTACAAGACAAATCCATCTGATTAGAATAGACCCTTTTAGGGGATGGGCACGATGGCTCACGCCTGTGATCCCAGTGCTCTGGGAGGCCGAGGAGGGTGGAGTGCCTGAGCTCACAAGTTGGAGACCAGCCTAAGCCAGAGCCAGACCTTATCTCTAAAAATAGCCGGGCGTTCTGACCGGTGCCTGTAGTCTCACTACTTGGGAGGCAGAGACAAGAAAACCACCGAAGCCTAAGAGTTTGAGGTTGCTGTGAGCTGTGATGCAACAGCACTCTGCTGAGGGTGACAAAGTGAGACTCTGTCTCAAACAAAAATAAATAAAAGAATAGACCTTTTTGCTGGATTTTCTGGCTTCAATTTTTCACTGATGTGGTCCCTCTTACACATTGCTGTTACATTGAACACAAGCTTCTCTTTCTCCAGGGCGTGTAGCTGTTTGCCATGTGTTCAGATCCAAACCCTATACTGTGGTCATTAAGAATGCCTATGATTTGGCATCCTACCGTGTGTTATCTTCTTTTGGTGTTTCCCCAAATGTGGCTGCAGACCACTAGGAGGCACACAGGGCATTTTAAACACCTTGATCTCAGGTCAGCAGTGGCTCACACCTGTAATCCGAGCATTCTGGGAGACCAAGGTGGAAGGATCACTTGAGCTCAGGAGTTTGATACCAGCCTAAGCAAGAGCAAGACCCCATCTCTAGTAAAAATAGAAAGATTAGCCGAGCGTTGTGGCAGGTGCCTGTAGTTCCAGCTACTTGGGAGACTGAAGCAGAAGGAACACTTGAACACAGGAGTCTGAGGTTGTTGTGAGCTAGGCTGAGGCCACTCCACTCTAGCCTGAGTGATAGAGCAAGATTCTATCTCAAAAAACCCCAACACCTTAATCCACATGGCAAGAAAATTACTTTATTTTCCGTTGTCTTTCAGTTCCTCTGATTAAACCAAGGAGAAAGATTTAGACTAATTTGATGTGTGTTATCTTCGACACAAATCTCACACTTGGTAATATCTCTCTCTTTTTATTTTCTTTGCAATTTTTGGCCGGGCCCAGGTTCAAACCCACCACCTCTAGTATATGGGGCCAGGGCCCTACTCCTTTGAGCCACAGGCGCTGCCCGGTAATCTCTCTTTTTAAAAAAGAGAGAGAGGATTTTAGTTTCCAAGTCCTCAAAGTTGTAGCTGATCAAAATTTAATAAATTACTCTGTTTCATTGTCTTTATTTTTTATAGCAAACTTCTATTTGTGGCAAATGATTCTGGTTTTCCACTTACGTTAGTGATATAAAGTTTCCTTAAAAAACAAATTTATTTTAGAAAAACAAAGAAAGAAAATGTGAGCTGAATCAAACAAAGAAAAAAACCCTAGCATTTACCAAGTGTTTTCCGTGTGGCAGTCCCTGTTTCAAGCACTTTCCAATGACCTACCAGGTAGATAGGATTATTATTGCCATCGTATTTGAGGACACAGAGCACAGATGGTTAAGTAACTTGCTTAAGGTCATGTAAGCAGTGACTCATGGAGCCAGCTTCAAACCCAGTCCATCTGACTCTAGAGCTTATTCTCCCAACCCCACTGCCCTGTGCATGGATAATGCAGAATGTGAAAGAATGATGGAAAATACTTTATTCCACACTTCTTTTTTTTTTTTTTCACTTTTTGGCCAGGGCTGGGTTTGAACCCGCCACCTTCGGCATATGGGGTGGGCACCCTACTCCTTTGAGCCACAGGCGCCGCCCCTATTCCACACTTTTTTTTTGGAGACAGAACCTCAAGTTGTTACCCCTGGATAGAGTGCTGTGGCATCACAGCTCACAGCAACCTCCAAATCCTGGGCTCAATCCTCTCCTGCCTCCTCCTCCCAAGTAGCTGGGACTACAGGTGCCTGCCACAACACCCAACCATTTTTGGTTGCAGCCGTCATTGTTGTTTGGCGGGCCCAGGCTGGATTTGAACCTGCCAGCTCAGGTGTACGTGGCTGGCGCCTTAGCCCGTTGAGCCACAGGCGCCAAGCCTATTCCATATTTCTTGATAGAGCTTCAACCAGATACTCTTAGTGGTCCCTGCGCATGCCCTGTGTAGTCCCACTTTTCTACCTTCCTTCATGCTCAGTTTATACCACATTGTCTTGCCCTTGCCTGTATATCACCTTATCATTCTTTTTACAGAAGACATGTTACTCCCTTGCCTAAATACGTCAAATGTGACATTTACAATAAAAGTAAAGGTCTCCATAGAGCAAAACAGCCCTTTTACAATTTTGAACCCAGGCCAGGCGTGGTGGCTTGCTCCTATAATCTTAACAGTCTGGGAGACTGAGGTGGGTGGATTGCCTGAGCTCAGGAGCTCGAGACCAGCCAGAGCAAGAGCACAACCCTGTCTCTACTACAAATAGAAAAATTAACCAAGCATTGTGGTGGGCACCTGTAGTCCCAGTTACTCGGGAGGCTGAGGCAGGAGGATTGCTCAAGCCCAAGAGTTTGAGAGTTTCAGGTTGCTGTGAACTACGATGGCACCATGGCACTCAGTCCAGCGCAACAGAATGAGACTGTCTCAAAAAAAAAAAAAAAATTGAACCTATACTTTCTATATCAGAAAGTCTTATTTCTTATCCACTAGATTGGAGACACCTCAAAATAGAAAGTAGTTCTTCCAATCCTTTTGTTTTCTTGTGGGTTTTCTTTTCTTTTGTTCTTTCTTTTTTTTCATTGCTGGACATTGTACTGTATGGCAGTGACAAATTTTGGAGTCACAACATGCCTAAGAAATGTTACAGAAAATAAGGATACAGTTGAGCAGATCTCTCCAGAATCCAAGGTCAGCCTCACTTCCAGCACTTGACTCATCTCCCATGCTTTCTCTTCCTTCTCCCCACTGCTCACCACCAAGCACAGCTGCCACTGCTGCCGACCCTGTCCCTGCCTTCCTTGTGGCCAGAGAGCCTCTGTTTTCTTTTTTTTTTTTTTTTTGTAGAGACAGAGTCTCACTATATAGCCCTTGGTAGAGTGCCGTGGCATCACACAGCTCACAACAACCTCCAACTCCTGGGCTTAGGCGATTCTCTTGCCACAGCCTCCCGAGTAGCTGGGACTACAGGCACCTGCCACAATGCCCTGGCTATTTTTCTGTTTTTTGCAGTTCGGCCCAGGCTGGGTTTGAACCCACCACCTTCAGTATATGGGGCCGGCCCCTACTCGATGAGCCACAGGCGCCACCCGAGAGCCTCTGTTTTCTAACTCACAATACCCAGACAGCCTGAAGGTGGCTAAACTCTGTTTTCAAAATTTCTCAGCAGTTTGACACGACGAGTAGGAGAGGACGACCACAAATACCTTTTTTGAGTTGAGGGTGAGATAGGTCCTAATATTTACATATGTGTTCAGGATACTTTTGTTTGTTTTTTTGTAAAGACAGTCTCACTTTATCGCCCTCAGTAGAGTGTAGAGTGCCGTGGCATCACACAGCTCACAGCAACCTCCATCTCCTAGGCTTAGGCGATTCTCTTGCCTCAGCCTCCTGAGTAGCTGGGACTACAGGTGCCCGCCACGATGCCAACCTATTTTTTTTTTTTTGGTTGCAGTTTGGCTGGGGCTGGGTTTGAACCCACCACCCTGGGTATATGGGGCTGGTGCCCTACCCCCTAAGCCACAGGCACCATCCTGTTCAGGATACTTTTGTCAAGCAAAGGAAGAGTAACACGTTAGGAAAGGGGCAAAGATCCTGACCTCTCCCTCAAGAAAGCTTTTCTAAAACTTTCTACATTTGAGGTTCTTTTACTTAAATCTCAGTCAGCCAGGTGATTTGTGAGTTTGGGGAGTGGCAAGGTGAAGTTTGGGGGCTATTTTCTCTACCTCTGTAGCTTTTTTTTTTTTTTTTAGTAAAACAGAGAAATTTTATTTAATAACAAAAAGAAATCTTAGAGCACTTCCAAAGAGAGTTGGAGGTGGGTCCCTCTCATGAATGAGAATAAGTGAGAGAGACCTCTAAAGCTATTTAAAAAATTGCCGGGACCCAGCACAGTGACTCACACTTGTAATCATAGCACTTTGGGAGGCCGAGGCAGGAGGATTACTCGAGCTCAGGAGTTTGAGACCAGCCTGAGCAAGAGTGAGATCCTGTCTTTACTAAAAATAGAAAAAATAGCTGGGTGTTAAGGGGGGCACCTATAGTCCCAGCTACTAGGGAGACTGAGGCAAGAGAATCACCCAAGCCCAAGAGTTTGAGGTTGCTGTGAGCTGTGACTCCATAGCACTCTACCAAGGGTCACAAAGTGAGACTCTGTCTCAAATAAATAAAGAAAGAAAATGAAATAGAATAAAGTAAAATTAAATTAAACTAAATTAAAGGCTGCTGAGTCTAGTGGCAGAGCATCCCCACACTTTCCAACATTTCTGTCCCCTGGGGTGCTTGATACTACAGGCAGAAAACGATAAGAGCGGTAAGAGTTGGGAGTTGATTGTATCTTAAGAGTCTCAAACAACAGAAGGTCAGAGGCCTCGTGGGCCTGCACGGTGGCAGCTGCCCTATCCATCTGTGTCCCGTCCTGGGGTGCTCCTGCTTCTTTTCCTCCTCCTCTCGCACAGGCGACGGGTGTACCTCATAATGTGGCCTCAACTAACCACATCTCTGCCCTTCGCTTCTGCCCGCTGGCTTTCTTTGGACTGTCCAGACATGCTGCTCCTGACCAGTGTGTCCTGAGACTGTGGCACCACCTGTGCCCCTTCTGCCTGGATTGGGTATTCTTGAGCCACAGACAACTTACCCTTCCTCCCTTTTTTGACATCTCTGGAAAACAATTTTACAAACTCTCTGCCTTTGTGCTGCTTCCTTTAAAACCCTTTCTTTGGCTGGGTGAGGTGGTTCCCACCTGTAATCCTAGCACTTGGGAGGCCGAGGTGGGTGGACTGCTTGAGCTCAGGAGTTTGAGACCAGCCTGAGTCAGAGCAAGGCTCCATCTCTAAAAAAATAGCCAAGCTTTGTGGCTGCTGCCTGTAGTTCCAGCTACCTGGGGGGCTGAGGGAAGAGAATCACTTAAGCCCAAGAGTTTGAGGTTGCTGTGAGCTGTGATGCCACGCACTCCACCGAAGATGACAAAGTAAGACTCTGTCACCAAAAAAAGTAAGAAAACCCTTTCTTTCCCTTGTTCCAGGTGAGAAACGCCACTGCTTTGATGTCAACTATAATTCCAGCTATATGTACGAGAAAGAGAGCGAGCTCATACAGACCCGGATGATGGACCAAGCCATCAATAACGCCATCAGCTATCTTGGCGCCGAAGCCCTGCGGCCGTTAGTCCAGACCCCGCCTGCTCCCACCTCCGAGATGGTTCCAGTTATCAGCAGCATGTATCCCATAGCCCTCACCCGGGCTGAGATGCCGAATGGTGCTCCTCAGGAGATTGAAAAGAAGGGCATCCACCTTGCAGAGAAGAGTGTGCCTTCTGAAAGAGGCCTCTCCCCCAACAACAGTGGCCACGACTCCACGGACACTGACAGCAACCACGAAGAGCGCCAGAATCACTTCTATCAGCAGAATCACTTGGCCCTTCCCCGCGCCCGCAACGGCATGCCCCTGCTGAAGGAGGCCCCTCGTTCTTACGAACTCCTCAAGCCCCCACCTACTTGCCCAAGAGACTCCATCAGAGTGATCAACAAGGAGGGGGAGGTGATGGATGTGTATCGGTGTGACCACTGTCGCGTCCTCTTCCTGGATTATGTGATGTTCACTATTCACATGGGCTGCCACGGCTTTCGTGACCCTTTTGAGTGTAACATGTGTGGATATCGAAGCCACGATCGGTATGAGTTCTCCTCTCACATAGCCAGAGGAGAGCACAGAGCCATGCTGAAGTGAATATCTCGTCCCAGAGATTGCCCCAGGAACCCCACCTCACAGATTGCTCTCAGAACAATTGCTCTCAGCTTCGCACTCCTTTTCAAAGCATTCTTAGGATCCAAAGCATCGTGTTTACAGGGGTAGCCAGAGAAACACCTGTCTTCATTCAGAAATTCTTTGTAGATCCACCAGGTTATTACTTTTGAAGAACCTTTGTTTTCCCATCAAGGACTTAAATTTTACAGAATTTAAAAAGTCAAAGAAGTATTTGGTTATTATTCTGCATCAACAGAATAGGCATCCATTGAAGTTTGTTGTTGCCAGTCAGAACAGCCCCTCCCCCCCCAGCTGTGCTGCATGAGACGTTCTTTCTGAGACACATAAACTGTATGTGAAGAAGCTTTTTGGTCATATGTCCAAATTCACAAAGAGGAAGAACTGATTAGCCGACCCTGCTGGGAAGCCTTGCTCTTCCCCCACTTAACACAGGCAGAAGGGTTAGGATATAATCTCCCCCAAACCAAAGAGAGTCTAAAAGTAAGAAAAAGAACAGCCATAAAGGGGCGGCGCCTGTGGCTCAAAGGAGTAGGGCGCTGGCCCCATATGCCAGGGCAGAGGTAGCAGGTTCAAACCCAGCCCTGGCCAAAAACTGCAAAAAAATAAGAACAGCCATAAAACAAGTATCTGTTCCAAGTAACCAAAGATCCCTTTCTCCATCAGCTTCACTACCTGTCAAATAATAGTCATAGTAACAAGCCACCTGATGTCAGTTCTGCTCCTACCCTCTGCCCTTCCGTCTCCAGTGAAAAGCTGAGCTACTTTGAACTGAACCATGTGTCTACAGGAGAAATTCTGTATTGATGGTTTTAAACATAGACCATCACTGAAACTCCAAGAAGTTGTCCACTGTGCCATCCCTTTCCTTTGATCAGGATTGGCTGAGCAGGGGTCTGAGGAGGGGAATGATTTGGCAGCACCAACAGAAAAAAAAAAAAAAACTATAGCCACCTAAGGTGCTGGTCTCCTTCGTGGAGCTTTGGTGGTACAGACCCTAAGCAAATATGCCAGTGATTTTTTTTCCACAAAATTTTATCGAAGAATCTCAAAAGTACAGCTTAGCCTCCCCTTCCCCACAGAGGAGGAATCAAGGAGAGGTGCTGTGTGTGTGGTTTAATCAGAACCAAGCTTCAGGATGGGATGATAGAGGGGGCATCTCCACGGACAGGTTCTCCTTGGTCAGGCTCCCATTTAAACAGGGCTACTATTTTCCACAAAAATTCCTAAAAGTCTGATCATCTAGATTCTGCAGATGGATCAGTCACCTTTGTCACTAATAATGGGACATACTAGCCAGGAGGAATGCTGTGATCATTGTAAAATGAACACTGGAATAGGGGTGACAAAATCTGTTGGCTAATTCTGTATTTGCCACTAATGAGCTGTGTGACTTTGAACAAATCGTTTTAACTCTTAAAACTCAGCTTCCTCTTCCATAAACTAAGAATTGGATTTAAGGTCTTCTCTAAGGTCCTTCCCAACCTAAACTTTTCACGTGAACATGCAGTAACCACAAGTTATTTTTTAAACCTCTTGATTGTATGGATATTAAACAGAGGAATTATAAGAATACATGTTTCACATTTCTTCGGTGTGAAAATAGGAGGGTGTTAAGTTTTTCCTTTAACCACTGAGTGGTGAATGTAAAAGAAGATGGTGGGGAGGAACGAAAAACAGGAAGGTATTTTGGTCTTGCCCCAAAGTGTACACACAAATTGGCACCTGAAACCAAAGCTCTTTCTTGGTGTTTTTTTTCTTTTTTCTTTTTAAGAACTTGTGTTAGGGAAAATAAATTCTGCTTCCATGGACAACTTTGTGAGCCTATTTACAAATGAAGAGTCAGCTTTGTGAACATCTCGACCAGAGCCAAGAATCCCGAATTCCTAGTAGATTAGCGTTTTCTTTCTAAAGGGTTTATGCATTCGGCTCAAACTCAACTTGTCTGTGTGCTGCCAGTAATTAAAATGTTCCACCTCAGACTGCACAAATGGCTTATCCTTTGTAGCATGGCGTCTGTCTCAGGAAGAAAAAAGGTTTTATGAAATTCCATGGCAACAGTCCCAACATGTTTGAGATCTCGACTAAAGGACTGGATGTATTTTGGTGTGTACTCTTCAGTATATCACTGTATTTCCGTAATACTAGGCTCTAAGTTATGCCAGATTGCTTATACCCATTGTGAAAGAGGAGTTGCTCATTATATTCTTGAAATATCACACATCCTGTTGACTCCCTGAGGGACAAGAGAAAGATTTTGGAAGTAGGGATGAGGAGGAGAGAAAGGTGGGGAAAGAGAGCATTTCCACCAGATTAGTGTTAAAGTCTTAGCTGGACAGATCAACTTTTGCATCTCAGAATGGCGTAACTGAGGTCCATTCCCCCAACAAAGAATTTTAAGAATTTATACATTCTTAAGTCTTGAAGTTGAACCGGGTACACATGGTTGCCACCACACAAGGAAACACTTCCTTCTGTATATACTCCTTATGTTCTAATTAATGATCCCTCCCCCACTTGCTGGGAGTGGGGAATGAAGAGAGAGAATGCCTAATAAGAAGGCTGAGTCAGATTTGCACCTGCCACTGCTGGGCCATGAGGTCCTATAGCAGCTTCAGGCAGTTTCTTCACATTCTCATGCCGACTCGCTCTGAACATGACCTCTATCGGTCTCTCGCTTTCACTTCCCACCAGCTCCCTTATGAGGCAGGCCTTGCACCTCACACCCAGCAGGCCACAACCTGAGGAGCAACCAAACCCAGGAAAATTCCTTGCAGTGAAGGGAACAGAATGGGGGTGAGGGAGGAAAAGAAGTAGTTTTGGGTTGGTTTTGTTTGTTTGTTTACAGATAAGATTTCCCTGTGCTGCCCAGGCTGGCCTGCAACTCCTGGGCTCAAGCAATCCTCCCCCTCAGGTTACCAAGTACTGAGTTTATAGGTGTGTGCCACTGAGCCAGCCCTCCAATCAGGATTTCCGATCAGGGTTTGAAGGGTCGTAAATCTTAGTTCCTGCTGAGAGAAAAGTAAAGGAAAATGTCTTTGCCATTACTCTACTCCATCACTCCCAGAAAAAAATATGGACACCGATAAATCCACCGGTCTTTAGATTCCTAAAGTCATCCTCCCAAAAGACTTGGCACAGATGGGCGGCGCCTGTGGCTCAAAGGAGCAGGGTGCCAGTGCCATATCCCAGAGGTGGCGGGTTCAAACCCAGCCCCAGCCAAAAATTGCAAAAAAAAAAAAGACTTGGCACGGAGAAGCCATCTAATTTTATGCTTTGTTAGCTATTCTGAGATGTTCCTGACACAGCTTCTGACTTTGTCAGTGATAATATTTATCATGTTTGGAGGGGCTATTTTTTGTTTTTTGAGACAGGGTCTCACTCTGTCAGCTGGGCTGGAGTGCAGTGGCATCATCATAGCTCACTGAAACCCCAATCTCCTGGGCTCACTCAATCCTCCCACCTTGGCTTCCCAAAGTACTAGGATTACAGGCAGGAGCCACTGCTCAGCCAAAACGTATTGCCTTTTAAATGCAGTACTTCACATGTTGGTAGGCCCACACTTAACAGTGGCCCAGATATAAAATGACCTTGCATTTATCTTGCAAAGAAGAATATTTAAAAACACAAAATTTTACTCAAACACTGTTGTTATCAAAGCTTGCAAAGTTTTCCAAGCAGGATCTGTACCACTATTATTCTCCTCCACTTCCCACCCCACCCCGACTGCTGACTGTGAGGTTTAGAAAGTTTTAAAGGAAAAGGCAGTACCTTATGTTATATATCCCATCACAGGTGGTAAGACGATAAAGGAAATGTTTCTTTAAAGTTGTAACTTCCAAGTGTACCCCACCGAGAAGAGGTATGTGGGTTTCTAATGGAGATTTGGAAACTCTGGGACTCTTGAGATTTATGAAAGAGCTCAAAAGACTCAGAGTTAGGACTTGTGAGCTCAAGAAGAGAAAGGGGAGTGCTGAAAATTCTGCTCTAAACAATAACCTCAGGGGTGGCACCTGTGGCTCAAAGGAGTAGGGTGCCAGCCCCGTATGCGGGAGGTGGCAGGTTCAAACACAGCCACAGCCAAAATAGCAAAAAAAAAAAAAAAAAAAAGGCATCAGGCACAGAAGAAAATAAGCAATATATAGCAATATTTCTTACCTTTTAGAGAATCAGATTATATTTTTGTGTTCACACAGAAAGTATAGTTTAGACAATCCCTATAGACAGAGGTCAGACAAGTAGAATGATTCAGGATTTAAGTGTCTATCTAGAGGACAATTTTGACCTGTAACCAAAGACTAGTTCTGGGTCACCCTAGGAAAAGGACTCTGTTCTGTAAGGCTGCAAGACTGAATGGTTCTGCGAATTATCAGTGATCTCAGGATTGGGGACTGCTGACTCAAGAACGTGGACTCAAAAGACCCTACAAGAAACGTGTGGGCTTTAAAGCTCATAAAGTAATGCAAGACTGTACCTTTAATTTACTCAAGCTGTATATAGCCTGTATCCTGCCATGCACTCATGACATTTTTGCACTTTGAATAAGTTGGATGCAATTTATTCAAGCCTCTGAATACTATAAGAGTGGACTGTCTTATGCATTGGTACTGATTGAGTTGCTATTTGAAACTGAAACATTAATGGTTTGATTAAAAATATAAGGATGTAACAATATCTGCCTTCTAAGGGTGTTGTGAGGTTTTATGTAATTTTGTCTATGGGGTAATGTTACTTTGGGGCAGGGTGTGGATTATGTTGGATGATTGCAAATTTCCCACGGTGTGTCCTGTATTTAAAGACATGAAGAATATTCCAAGACCACACTAGGACCATAGTGTTAGTAATTCCTTTGAATTGATCTCTTACAGTTTCCTTCATGTTGTCTTAAGGCTTATGGGTAGAGAATCTGCTGAACTTTGGAACCAGAGTGAGTTAACCACATGCTACAGCACTTCACACTGTTGCCCTCAGGAAAGTAGAAAAGCTGTGCGCTCTTGCTATCTAAGCCCTCAACCATTAATCCCCCCACCAAGAACTTGAGTTTCCTCAGATGGTTCTCACTGTTCACCCATCTCTCCACTGACCCCATCCCAGAAAGCCTAGGGAGCAGTCCCATGATTCTCTCCCACCTGCCCCATGCCCTGGCCACACATCTATGAGGCCAATTTCAGATTCTGAATATAAGGGCAGCTTTGCTTCTTCCCCTCCTGAAGAGACTGAAAACTCAACATTTCAACATGTTAGGAAAATGGGGCAGCCTTAACGATGACTGATCCCATCGCCAGTGACTCATTTATACAAGGACTTTTCCAGGCTAGCAGACAAGGCCATTTTTGGTGGGCCTGCTTCTGTGGTTCACAGAAACCAAATTGCTGTGGGTTGCCAAGAATTAGCAGGTCATTTAAAAAGCAGACATCCCTTCACCCAGACTGTGGTTTTGTATGCTCAGCTTCTCAGTCTGCGAGCTTTGCTGAAGGATCATTTGGCTACTGGAAAAACCATAGCTTATTTTTAATTTCTGGTTGCCAAAGCCACCACATGTGTGGTCTGTGGATGACCATTGTCTGCAGAATGACGAGGGAGGAACAGAACGTGGTTTGGGGCTCGATGGCCTTCCCATTGGTGCCCTGACTGTGGGTTTTGACACAGCCTGTGCTCACAGCCTCTCCTCCCATCTGTGTTTCCCAGAAATGCCCCATTCTCCACTGCCCAGCAGTGACTCCCTGTCACTCCTCTGGAGCTTGACCTGTGACCCAACCATTTGGAGTACTGGGAGGTACCCTACTCCTCTGTAAAGACTGCTTAAAGAAAGTTGACTTCTACACTGTGGCAATGCTAACCCTGGCCAGAACTATGTGAGTGCATCCTCGCATCAGGAACAACCCTGCAGACAGTTTTCAAGCTTTCTGTATCATATCTGATTTTTACACTGCAAAATTAAAAAATCCTGGTGTGTTTGAAATTAGTCCTCGTGCGTGCCTATCATTTGTAGCTGCTGCTTTCAGAAAGTAGAAGGGTTTAATTCTATCCCAAGAAATATTTTCTTAATTTAGCCCCTCTGGCTACTTCTTAATGTCCAGGTATCCAAATAAATGGAATTACCACCAAAACAAGGGATGTTACTGAAGCCTTGGTCAGCCTGCCCTTGACACCCTGCTGCCAGCCTCCAGGCCTCCATACCCTCCTGGTGGGGCTCCGGTTCCTCTGCCCTTAGTTTACTAAGGGGACAGGAGGAGGTCAGAGCCCTGGAGTGATGGTGATTGACACAGGGGGCACAGTCTCTCCCTACTCCCTATTCACTGCTCTGCCCTCTCCCCTCTACAGGGTTTCTTCTTAAAAGATAGGCAAATCCTGACCTTTTCATCTGTGGGGTGTCATAAACATCCACACGGGGAAATTCAAGTTGCAGTTGTTAAACTTGGCCACATTTAAGTAAAGTCCTTAGATACTTGGAGGCCTAAGCGAATGGTGCTGGAGAGAGAACTCCTAGGAGAATGGCATGAGGATAGGGTAGCTTTCTCTGACAAGCTTTCTTTCTTACTATCTCGTGTTCTCTCTTAGAAAATATTAGAGAAGGTGAGGCATGGTAGCACACATGTATAGCACTATGGGAGGCCAAGGCAGGAGGACTGCTTGAAGTCGGGAGTTTGAGACCAACCTGGGCAACATAGTGAGACCATATCTCTAAAAAGAAAAAGAAAGAAAACAGAAAAATTAGCCAGGTGTGGTGGCACATGCCTGTAGTCCCAACTACGTGGGAGGCTGAAGCAGAAGGATTGCTTGAGCCCAGGAATTTGAAGTTGCAGTGAGTCACGGCACTCCCCCCGGGGCAACAGCGTGCGACCCTGTCTCAAGAAAAAAAGAAAATGTTAGAGAAGAGTTTAAGAGATGATCTGACCCACTGCTCAGTCTCATTTAAAGACCCTCTCTTTCTCCTCTTCATGGAAAAGGCGTGAAAAAGATGTCCTGAAGTTTAGGGATCACAAATATGGGGCCAGGCTGGTGGTAGCTTTCTCTGGCTCTAAATTCAAGAGCACCACCAAACCTTGAGGGGTTCCAGCAGGTTTCCAAGTCTTGATCAACCTAAGGAAAGAGTAGTGGCATGGCAGCCTGCCTTCGTATTTTAACACTGAATATATTCAATGAGGGTCTCTCAGCAGCTGATTCTCAGGCTTGGAGAGTAGTATGTGGGTTTCCCCAATCCTACTCCCTTCCCTAGCACTCTGGGAGGCCAAGGAGGGTGGATAGCCTGAGCTCAGGGGTTCGAGACCAGCCTGAGCAAAGGAAGCCCCTAACTCTACTAAAAATAGAAAAAAATAGCCAGGCATTGTGGTGGGGCCTGTAATCATAGCTATTCAGGAGGCTGAGACAAGAGTTCAACAAGAGTCTTGAACCCAAGAGTTTGAAGTTGTTGTAAGCTACAATGCCAAGGCACTCAACTCCTTTCTCCGAACAGAAGCAGCTCAAGGAGCAAAGAGGAAGGCAGGGAGACCCCCAACCCCCTTTGCCAATGAGTGGTGATGAGAAGTCTGTGTCAGCTTGCTCTAGCACTGGTGTTTAGGGCTGAATAATGGACATCCAGACTGAGGATGGTTTCTTTTTCTTTTGGGGGAGTTGGGGGGGGCAGAGTCTCACTCTATTGCCCCAGGCTGGAGTGCCACGGAGTGCCATGGTGCCAAACCTGCTACCCAAGGGCAGGAAGGGGTAAAGGACACAGCTCCCTTCCCTGACTCCCATCCCTTAGAATCCAGCTCAACCTCAAACTCCTGGGCTCAAGCGATTCTCCTGCCTCAGCCTCTCAAGTAGCTGGGACTACAGGCCCATGCCACAACATCTGGCTAATTTTTTCTAATTTTAGTAGAGACAGGGTCTCACTGTTACTCAGGCTGGTCTCAAATTTCTGAGCTCAAGCTATCCACCCACCTGGCCTGCTAGTCTTTGCTTACTCTTGGGAGCTAGTTCAATGCTTTAGAGGGCAGTGGGGACCAGCCCACACCTACACCCTCCTGTTCCTCCCCTATCATTCACACAGGCTGCTGTGGCCAAACCTGCTACCCAAGGGCGGGCAGGGGTAAAGGACGCAGCTCCCTTCCCTGGCTCCCATCCCTTAGAATCCAGGGTCTGAAGGAGAGTGGAGATGACAGCTCTGGGAATACTGGCCTGAGGTACGGTGGAGGGCCACATTTGGCCCAGAGCACAAATTCTGGCTGAGGGAGAATTCCTGGGTCGGGCAGTTGTTTGCATAAAAGCCAAAAGCCTCTGCACCTGGGGTGGGGAGGTCCTCTGGGGAGGTACTCCCTGTCTTAGGGGAGAGGGGGAAGGAAGGTGTCATGGAAAGTCCCTGAAGGACACAGGGTGTTGAATTTGTTGTGGTTTTGTTTTTAACTCTGTCTTGACCTGTGAAGTAGGCAGCTGCCTCCCTTCCCCCAAATAACAGACCTTCCCCCAGAATAACATGCACATGCCCAAGGAAAGAGCATTGCAGTGGAAAGAGTGGAGGTTAGAGGGCCTGTGGGTGATGTAAGCTGCCCCCCTTACCCAGGAGTGAGGGGGCAGGAAGCCCCAGAACAGCCTTTTCCCATCACCTCACCTACCCCCCAGCCCCCCGGGGCCCTGGCCCAGAAGAGCTGCCTAGTCAAATAAACCACAGCCCTGGGGGTGGCAGATGGCTGGGAACTAGGGGGGCAGATGCCACCTCCTCCCCCAGGCTTGTCCTTCCACCAGCTCAATCCCCATCCCACCCCCACTGGAATTAGGTTCTCAGTACTTCCACCTCTCTTGCTCACAGACCTGAACTACATCCCCCCAGACACTCCCACCCAGACCTCTGCCGCTAAGGCCCACAGTGGGGATGGGGGATGGGGGAGGAAAACAGGCAGAGGGGGGAATCCAACGAAGCTCTGAAGTCTTTAGCAAAAGACAGCTTAGCGCAGACTACTGTGCGTATTTGGACTTCTGGGTTTCAATCCCATCCCTGACACTGTCTAGGTAATCCAAGACACTTTCCCATTCTGGGCATAAATTTTCCCCTGGAATCAGGGATCTCTGAAGGGCCTTCCAACTGAGACTCTTAAGCTTGCCCTCAACCCCACTGCTGCAGCCAAGCTCCAGACACACGCTCGGCCTCCAGACTTGTCCTCAAGTTCCAGAAAAGGAGGCCGGGTTCCCACTCCTTCCTCTCCCTGCTAGACCTGGCCGCTGGAAGGAAGGTGCGGCATTGAAGCAAGGGCATTGAATCATTTGGGTAATCGCAGTAGGAATCGCAGTCACTTTCTTAGCTGAAATTCTAATCTTGGCCCACAAGAGTTGGGGGAGACAGAGAAGTGACAGGCTCCTATCCCCTCACTTGTGGAATTGCAGGAGGCTCTGAATATGGACGCTGAGGCTGCATCTGAACGCCAGGCCTCCAGATTCCTGGCTCGGAGAGTTAAGTGAAGCCGGTGGAGAGAGGGGGGGAAGGGGTGCGGTGCGGCGCTAGGTGGGAGCTGAGGGGGGTGTGAGGGAGGGGCAGCTGCACTTCTGAGAAACAGCTCGTCGTCTCAGCAGCCCGCAGCCTAACCCCCTGCCTGCGGCTTCACAGCTCGCTCCTCCTGCCGCCCACGCCGCTCGGGGCCTCTCCGGGGGTCGGCAGCCCCGGCGGAGGCGGCGGCTGCAGGGGAGGAGCGGCGGCTCCGGGGACAGCGGAGTGGAATCCATGGGGGTTGGAAAATGGGGGAAGGCGTGGGTCTCGTGACAGCCCAGGAGTAAAAAGCCCTCTTTCGTGCGGGGTCCGGAGCTCTGGACCTCGGCATGCCCCTGTGTCCCCCAGCCGTCCCCACCCAGGTACTCTCCCATCACAGCCGAGCGGGATCCAGAAGTGAAACTGCTCCGGGTCACAGCCCAGCGCCGCCGCCGCGCCCCGCCCTTCCGGGCCCTGCAGCCGAGCAGGATCTCCCGGGCTCGGCGGCTGCAGGGGAGGAAACGGGGGAGGGGAAGGGGAAGTGCCCCGCGGGCAGCCTGCAGAGCGCGGCCTCTCTCCCCGGGGGTACCCGCCCGTAACCACGAGTGGGAACCTCGAGAGGCGCGACGTGAACCCCGGGAGCCCAGGCTGCGGCGCCTGTACTTCCCGCCAAAGCCGCTGGGTGTCACTACAGCCGCGCGACTGGGCCGGCTCGGGCGGCGTCGGGAGGCGGGGACGCGGGGTGCCTGGGAGCCCGAGAACGAGGCCGCCGCGCGTGGGTGCCCGCGATGCTGGAGTGTGGTGCTGACGCCTCGCTCCACCTGCCTGGTCTCGGGAGACTCCCACCGCGCCCACCTACTCGCAACGAAGAACAAACGAACCGGTGCCTCGTGGTGGCGGGCTCGTGACTGTGGTACCACGCGAGCCCCCTCCCAACGGCGAGCACCCCGCGGCCTCGCGGAACCGAGCTCGAAGCGCGCCCCCTAGCGAAGCCGGCGCGCCTTCCCTCTACAGCGCGCGGGGAGCGCACACCTGTCTGCTCCAGGGGCGTCTGGGGCGGAAGGGCGGGCGGCGGTCTCTGATCGCCAACCGCACGTACCCGGCGGGGACTGGTCCCCGGGTGCATCCTCCCTCCTGGTTTAGCTTCGCCTAAAGAAATCCTGGGTCACGTGTCTCTCCCCTAGCTATCCCCTCAACATCAAACTCATCCCTTAGATGTACGGGGCGGTGGCTCAGCTTGGGAGGATGGGACCGAAAGATGGAGAACCTGTATTGGGACTGATTAGGGTAAGAGAGCCAGGGTGGGCCAAAACTGGGCAGAGAGGCGATAACTTGGAATCATTTGGGTAATCGCAGATCCCTGTTTCTGCCATGTCCTGGAAGATCTGACTCAGAGCGCAGGAATTGGGCAGGTAAGACGAACTTGCCCATTGATCAAGGGTTGGGAGGTGCAAGTGGCCCGTTCCATCCTTACATACTGTACACCCTCGAACTCCAAGGTCACAGAGCCCCCACTTCCACTGCTCACTACACGGTGGCCCTTTGGCCTCCCAATCTCCCCAAACCACCCCAAGAGAAACCCAATCCAAGAACAAACTGCTTACACCAAAAACTTCCAGCTCAACAGTCCACACCAGGTGCTCAGCAAAGACAAAAGCTGGCCCCTTCCTTGAGGTAGGTGCAGCCCTGAAAGAGGGTGCAAGGCTGCATCATAGCTCAATCTATGTGGAATTGAATTTCAAGCCACATCAGGGTCTCCTGGAACACAGCCCTACTCAGTCCAGATAGCCCCCCATTTTCCAACGTGGCTCCTTCCTGCATGAAGTTACGGGAGACCTTAGCCCCCAGGATCACCCACTTTCCTGAGCTCTGGTATTCAGAATGCAATATCCCACTTCCCTAAGATCCAACTCCCCTTTTTCCTTTTCTCCCAACTCAACTGGAAGCTCAGAGTCCTCTGTCTTAAGTGGCCTCTGTGCACTCCCCTCTCAAGCCCCAAAGCTGAGGTTCTGCCAAGCAGCACAGGACAGGAAAGCAGTCTGCCAACAGACTCCCGCCACTGTGCACGTTGGACCAACACTTCGTTTGTTGGACCAGTTAAGTGTTTCCTGAGTGGAAGCCTTTTCCCAGATACACCATAAGGCTGATCTTCCAAGATAGGAAGACAGTGCTTCCCCATCCCCACCCCAACTTGCCCCTTAAACCCTTACTGGGACCCTTGGACTCTGAGGCAGTTAGAAAACTGCTTATGTGGACAGTTTAGAAGAAAGAATCCTTCCGAGTGGCCTTAAGCTGTCCTGCCTGTGTCCTGTCCTTTCTCCTTCCGTCCCTCCTCAGGGTGCCTGGCACTGGGGCAGGAGGAAGGAACCAAGCAGTGCCACTGACCTGAGGTTGAACCCTCAGGTCTATACCAGGAGGTCCTCCAGTCATGAACTTGGATGCTGCATAGATTTCAGTGAATGGAATGCGATGTCTGCAGAACAGAGAGAGCGTAAACTGGCCAGAACTTTGTCTGGATGTCCTATCCAAGGAGGTGACTCCCATAGCATTGTGTCCCTTGCACCATTCCTGAGTCCAGAAAGTTGGCACCAGTCCTCTCTTCCCTCCACACTTGAACAGGCGGTAAGGCCAACCCTGTAGCCGTACCCTCCATAGAGCACCAGCCCTGCAGGCCCACAGTGCTGTCTGGCATAGATGATGATGCACCCTGGTGCCACGCTCACACCAGCCACGCTTGCCCTAGGAAGCTGGTGTCCATGATGTGCTGCAAGCTACTAGAGACAGCTCCCTAAATGTGAGCCCTGCATCACCCTTTCTCAATATCTGGGTCCTTTTCAGCATGGGAAGACTACTGGGGCTCGGTGCCCATAGCTCAGTGGTTAGGGTGCCGATCACGTACACCGTGGCTGGCAGATTCAAACCTGACCCGGGCCTGCTAAACAACAATAACGACTACAACAAAAAATGGCCAGGCATTGTGGTGGGCTCCTGTAGTCCCAGCTACTTGGGAGGCTGAGGCAAGAGAATTGCTTAAGCCCGAGAGTTTGAGGTTGCTGTGAGCTGTGACTCAAGGGCAATCTACCAAGGGCGACATAATGAGACTCTGTCTCCAAAACAAAACAAAACAAAAAAAGACTACTGGGAATTTCCATTTTGTTCCCAAGTCTTTTTCTCATTTCTGAAATGTTGTTTAATAAGCACATATAGAGGCCTGTCGCTGTGGCTCAAGCCTGTAATCCCAGCACTTGGGAGGTCGAGGTGGCCAGATTGCCTGAACTCACAGGTTAGAGACCAGCCTGAGCAAGAGCAAGACCCTGTCTCTAAAAAATAGCCAGGCATTGTGGCAGGTGCCTGTAGTGCCAGCTACGTGGGGGCTGAGGCTAGAGAATTACTTAAGCCCAAGAGTTTGAGGTTGCTGTGAGCTGTGTCACCATGGCACACTACCAAGGGTGCAAAGTAAGACTTTGTCTCAAAAGAAAAAAGCGGGCTCGGCCTGTGGCTCAACGGGCTAAGGCACCAGCCACGTACACCTGAGCTGGCGGGTTCGAATCCAGCCCCCGGGCCCGCCAAACAACAATGACGGCTGCAAGCAAAAAATGGCCGGGCGTTGTGGCGGGCGCCTGTAGTCCCAGCTACTTGGGAAGCAGAGGCAGGAGACTCGCTTGAGCCCAGGAATTGGAGGTTGCTGTGAGCTGTGATGTCATAGCACTCTATCCAGGGTGACAGCTTTGAAACTCTGTCTCAAAAAAAAAAAGAAAGAAAATAAAAAAGCGAACATAATTTGTATAATCAAACACAATAAATCAGGGTTTTTTGTTTTGTTTTTTTTTTTGAGACAGAGTTGTACTCTGTTGCCCTTAGGTAGAGTGCCATGATGTCATAGCTCACAGCAACCTCAAACTTTTGGGTTTGAGTGATCCTCTTGCCTCAGCCTCCTGAGTAGCTGGGATTACAGGAGCCAGCCACAATGCCTGGTTAGTTTTTCTGTTTTTAGTAGAGCTAGGGTTGTGCTCTTGCTCAGGCTAGTCTCAAACCCTGAGCTCAAGCAATTCACCCGCCTCAGCCTCCCAAAGTGCTACAGACATGAGGCACTGAGCCTGCCCTAATTTTTATTTGTTAGAAACTGGATCTCACTCTGCCACCCAGGCTGGAGTGCAGTGGCATCATCATAGCTCACCATAGCCCTGAACTCCTGGGCAGAAGTGATTCTCCTGCCTCAGCCTCCCGAGTAGCTAGGACTATAGGCAATGCGCCACCACACTTAGCTAATTTTTAAAAACTTTATGGAAAGACAAGGTCTCACTATGTTGCCCAGGCTGGTCTCAGATGCCCAACCTCAAGCAACTGTCCTGCCTTGGCCACACACATGGCCAAGTCAATTTTGAAAAGACAGTGTCTGAATTCCCAGCCCCTACCATCTCCACCAGAGAAGGCCCTGCTTCCGTCCCACCAGACTAGATTTCTTCAGAACCACAAGCCTCCCCTATCTGACCCTGCATCTGTCCTTGGCAGCGTCTTCTGTCTGGCCTCTGGTCATGTCGCATTTAGACGTAGAGCAGCAGCCTTCCCACATCCTCAGAGCTGAAGAATCTTCCCCAGGGGTCCCTCTGTGGGTTGGCCCTGAGGAGTCCCTGTCTCCTGTACCCTTAGCTGTGGCATCTCCATGAAGCCATATATCTCAGCCACTTACCAAGGGTATCCGGCTGCTGGTCTTCAGCATCCAGCTCAGGGGGTGGGGAGAGGGGTGCTGCCACCTGCTCCCAGCAACCCAGGTCCCTCACAGTGAGAGCACTGAGAAGAGAGAGGGCGGAGAACAAAGGCCAGGGCAGGGGAAGGCTGCATACGTTCCACCACCTGCGAGACTGGGCTGAGTCTGGCCTCCCTAACTCCCTCTGTGACTCCAGGTTGGTGGCTCTTTCTTTGAGCCGCAGTTTCCCATTTATAAAGTGAGAAGGAAATCTCTCACAGAGTCTCCAATAAGTTGATTGACAGAAAGGCTTTGTCCCCTGCTCAGTGCCTCAGACTGTGAAGGGACATTGGGTCCTCATTTTTATACAGGCTGATCTTGACCCTTTTCCTTTCACCCTGGCCCAGATCCTGGCACCCACAGTTCAAAAGTGGCCCTAGACATCTGTGGCCAGCCACAGAGCCAGCAGCAGCCAGTGATGGGGATGGTTCTGGGAACCATGGCAGGCGGCAGGTCAGAAGTTGCACTGATTCTTGCCTCAAGTCCTGCTAAAAAGAAGTAAAATCAGCCACCCTCCCCACACACAGGTAACAAGTTCACCAGGATAGAGCCCCAGCAGGTTCCAGGTCAGAGTGTGGATGAGGCCTCTGTGCCCACCTGTCTGCCAGGCCTGGTTCCAAAGTCTCCACTGGGTCCAGTCAAGGAGGGAGCACCCTGGTCAGCAGTGGCTTCCAGGGCTGCCACACTTGGCCCAGGGGCTTGTTGCAGTGGCTAGACCTTCTCAAAGTCACCTCAGGACAGCCCTCCTGGCTAGAGACCAGAGCTTCAAAAAAGGGAGGGGCTCCTTAAAGGAGGACCCCTGCAGGCCACTGTTCTTCTCTCAGTGGCTTAAGAATTCCACCTGGAAGGCAGCCAGACGGGCAGCGGGATGTGCCCCACCTAGCACTCAGCCCCTGGGCTGAAATTCTGGCTCTCTCAGGATTTGGGGCAGGGCTCCTCTCTGAGCCCCCAAAATGGGATTCCACCACTTCATGCCTAGTCAGTCTCAAAGATATGGGAAGGTTCATACCAAAGGTATAAGAAGAAAAAAAAAAGATTTGGGGAGAGGGTCTCTATTTTTTTTAAGTATCGTTATAGGGTATAGTGTGGTGGCTCATGTCTGTAATGCTAGCACTTTGAGAAGCCAAAGCAGGAAGATTGCTTTTGTAGAGACCCAGTCTCTACCACCCTCCCCCCAAAAAAAAAGTTTTAATTTTTTTTTTTTTTTTTTTAAAAATAGCCTCAAGCTGTCACCCTGGATAGAGTACTCTGGCATCACAGCTCACAGCAACCTCCAATTCCTGGGCTCAAGTGAGTCTCCTACCTCCACCTCCCAAGTAGCTGAGACTACAGTTGCCCGCCACAACGCCTGGCCATTTTTTTTTTTTGGTTGCAGCCATCACTGTTGTTTGGTGGGCCCGG
>CAUYON010070857.1:0-22256 GCA_963573935.1 Arctocebus calabarensis | reverse complement strand
GCGCTGTGGCGGGCGCCTATAGTCCCAGCTACTAGGGAGGCTGAGGCAAGAGAATCGCTTAAGCCCAAGAGCTGGAGGTTGCTGTGAGCTGTGTGACACCACGGCACTCTACCCAGGGCGATAAAGTGAGACTCTGTCTCTACAAAAAAACAAAAACCCTGGGCATCTCTGTTTGCTCCAGTCTCTATTTCCACCTCCCACCACATATCCATCTGGTGAACTTGATTTCTGATATCTTTGCATCCTCGCTACCAATACTTCAATTGGGACTATTGTCATCGTTTTTTCTTGTATTAATGCAACACCCTCATAACTAAGTAGACTCTATCTCTAGGTTTGTGGCCTTCAATTCATATTACACATAGCAACCAGAGATTTTTCTAAAATGAAAATGTTTTTATGCCACTCCCCGACCCAAGCATAATAGGCACTGGTTCTTATTTACTCTGAGGATATTGTCTAATCTCCTTCGGCAGCCTCACGGTCTTCCCCAGGTTGGCACCTGCCTGCCTCTCTGGCAGCATCCCTTGGCCTCAGGATGTACAAAAGCCATTCTGCACCACTAGTGCTTCCCTGAACTTGTACTCCCTCAAATCTTCCAGATATTTGTTCATTCCTATTTACTCCACCTAGAATGCCTCTCCATATCATCTTTTCCACACCCCTTTTCTACAGCTGGTAATGTGTCATTTAGGGTTGGGGCAAACAAATTAGTCTGTGATTTGGTACATGAGTGTCTTCCATTTACTAAGCATGCTGCTTAGTCTTTCACCTTTTATCTCTACAGAAAGTCTTCACTGAAACCACCTTTCACCCCATGTGCACCCCACACACCACAGCCTTAGTATGACGGTCTGGGGGCTCTTGGCTCTGACCACTACCAGCTGGTGATCAGAGCAAGTTCCTTAAACTCTGCTTCAGTGTCCTCATCAGTGAAAGGATGAGAATAATGGTACTTATCTTACAGGGTTGTGGGGAGGATTAAATCGATTTATTTATATATGAAATCACTAAGTATTGTCCCTGGCATGAGGAAGTATGCCGTGAATGGTAGCTATTATTTATTACAAGTGTTTTTGGCTTGCATACTTGTCTGTTTCTCTGTCTAACTGTAAGTCTTCACCAGTAAGGACTAATCTTATTTGCTTTATCTGTTCTTCCAACAGGATTGTCATTTTCTGGGCTTGTTATTATTGTATCTGCTATCAGGGTTCCCTTAAGGCTGGGATATGTGTTGTCAAAGTTCAAAATGAGCAGTCTGGGTTAGGGGGATAGGACAGAGTATTAAGTAAATTTAAAAATTGAAAATACACCTGTGACAGGAGCATTATGGTGACACATAGAAGGAAATGAGCCATACGAACCCAAGGTTAAGCCCAGCCTTGCCACATAGGAACTCTGTTCTCTTGGGAAATCCTTTGTCCTATATATATATGTGTCATTTTTCATGGTAGCTTTATTAGGGGGCCATTTTAAAGATTAATGCGATATTTTATAAAAAACCTGTCTCATGCTTGTGTGGCTAAAGTGGACTTAAAATGTAGTTAGTGTCCTCTTTGTGGGCAGAGCTCTGGCTTGAGAGCCTTAGATTCTTATTAGAGTTGCCATCAGTTAGCTGTGCATTTTCAAAAAAAAGTTCCTTTTAACTGATTCTCCAGCCTCAGTTTCCCCAGCTGAAAGAATCTTGTAGTCTCTAGGATCTTTCTCTAACAGTCTGCCCTATTTTAGAAGCTTTCAGAGGAATGTTTTATTTTGCTGGTGTTTGTGCCTCTGCCATCTCTAATTACCTCTCTTTCCTGTGGTTTAAGTTTCTCTCCTTGCTGTAGAAGAAAAAAAAATGCTGGTGTTTTCTGAATGGTGAGGCAGTTGCTACCCATGACTACGGACAGTAACTGTGTCATCTCGTGGAGCTCCGTGTTTAGGCTAAGTCGTGTCTCCTCTTATTAAGGCAGGAAGGATTCATGTTGGCTTCATAGAAGCCTCTTTTATGACTGTCTCCTTCTATCAGCGAGGGGCAGCTCACTGTCTGTTGGGGGCAGATTAGAAATGGCATCTGCATGGTTATTTGGAGGGCTTATGACTTGACTGCTAAAAGAGACAAAGGCATGTGGAAAGGTGGTGATTTGGTACTGCTCCTGAGGACAGATTAACATTTAAAGTGAGGATGTGGCTGGGAGGGGGGAAAAGACACACACAACCCTGCAGAAATGGCACCTTGAAGCTACACACACCACCTCCTTGTGTATCTTTGGAGATGAATATGTTTATTTTAGCAGCCCCCAAACAGGCTTATGCTGCTGTGAATTGCAATCTGTTCTACTTAATGCGCCATTCACCGAATTACCATCCAAGTTTTTATTCTAGCCCTCTCTTATGGAATGAACAAAACAAAACCTACCAGAGTATCTTTTTTTTTTTTAACTCTTCCAGATTGTCTGTGTAATTTGCTGGTTTAACTGTAGATTTTTCCCCCTTTTTAAGTTTCTTTAATTTATAGGGAAAATATAGGCCAAGAGGTTACATGACCTTACATTTAATGCTACTGGTTTGTATTAGTGCCCATATAACAGCATAAAGAAAAATATTCCATCTATTTGCTAATATTAGAAAGGTCCGTAGAACAAAGACTTTTTCTTTCTTTGAACTATGAAAGTGAATATAGGCTTAGAGCCACCTGTGTGTGGGTTTCTGTCAGGTTCCCACCACTTACTCCATGTAACACAGTTGTCTCTTTAAGCTTAAATTTCCCATTTGAAAAGTGGAAACAGTTCTTACCTCTTAGGGTTCTTACAAGGAAAAGCAAGAAATCCATGAAAGTGCCCAGTATGGTGCCTGGCACTCAGTAAGGGATTGGGAAATACTGCAACTGTGAATATTCTATTTTTGCTGCCCGTGTCCTGCCAGAGTGAAAAGACTAATAAAAAAGCCCTGAGATTATGGAATTATGTTCCACTCAAATTTATAACCAAAACTCAGTGATAGTCACTTGACATCTGTCTCACTTTTTTCCCATCTGTGAAATCTGCAAGTGATACTTGCTGTATATGTCTAACACAGGGCATGTTTATCGGATAAGGTTAATGCAGTGTCCTGCTTTGAAAAGTAAAAAATGTTGGTGGATGCTGAATTGTCATTGCTTCACAAAGAAGGCAGTCACCTTCACTCTCTTCAGAAATGAGAGTTGAATGAATTAATTTGAAGACTTCCTTTAAATCTTCACTCTCGTGTCTTATTTCAAAGACAATCCAATGTACATATAGATTTTTCACTCTGAAGTTTTGTAAAGTGAGACATATAACACTTAAGGAGGTAACTGGATTCTTGGAAATTTCTCTTTAACCCCTACTAACATTATTTCCACTTGAAGAGCACTTTGCACACCCAGATTGTTTTAAAAATTGTCTGCCTAATATAACAGCAGATTCAGGGAACTTTAATTTGATGAAAGGATGAGCTAATTGTTTGTGTTGACCATGATGTCCTGTTGAGGTGGTACATGTCTCCAGTTTAAAGTTTTTCTCCTAGAGACTCTTCTATCTGGGAGTACCATCCACCAGCATCCTGAATCTATCCAACTGCCCATATTCAGGCAGAAATCCATTACATCTGGTTATTCAAAGCGCTTCAGTCCTAGATTTGCCGTAGACTTACCTAAGCCAAAATGAACCTTCAAGAGCACCAAGTCAGGGAAACAAAGGCACACGGCCACTCCCCAATCCAGTAGTCAGTGCAAGCATTACTAATTTTTTTCAGAGCTCTTTTCCACTGAGCTTCAACTCAGCCTCACAACCCTTTCTCATATAGTATCTGCAGCCACCATAGTGGGTTAGAGTTTGCGTGCAGGATGAGCCCTATTTGCCTTCCCTGATCTAGTGCAGGCTTCTTGTTTCCAAGTAAAGAAACTGAGGCCAAGAGAAATTAAATGACTTACTTGAGGACATTAATAAGTTGGCATCAGAGCTAGAATCTGATCCCGTTAATACTCTATCCCATAACAGTTTAAAGAAATTCCAATAGCTAACTTAAATGTTTCTTATACTGTCAGAGGGTCTCTTGGGAGAGAAAGAAGGCAAGGGGAGGTTGGATACCTTCTTTAGATTGAGATATTTGTAAACTGTTTCGATCAGTCACCATATACAAAGGAGACTGGACTGCAGATTTGATCTCTTTATTGACTACCTGGCTTCCTTCTGTTCTTTGTCTAGTCGTTTTTCAAATATCTCATTGGTCAGTTGGGTATAATCTGATTTCTCCACTAGAGAAGCAGGTCCACCTGTGTGTACCTAGGGCAGAGCCATCAGAGTACCTGTGTAGATCAGACTTCTTCAGTTCTTATGGTGCTTTTTTGAGGAAAGGAGTAAGATGGAGAGAAGCTTGTGGTGATTTTCTAATCACAAAAAAAACTTTCATATTACTTATCCAAAGACTGAATCCTAGCCAGATAATAATGAGTTGAGTTGTACTGATAGCCATTTGAAAGTTGTAGACATCTGGGTGGCTCCCATAGCTCAGTGGTTACGGCACCGGCCACATACACTGAGGCTGGCGGGTTCTAACCCAGCCCAGGCCAGCTAAAAGCAACAATGACAACTGCAGCAAAAAAAAAATGGCCAGGCGTAATGGCAGGCAGCTGTAATCCCAGCTACTTGGGAGGCTGATGCAAGAGAATCGCTTAAGCCCAAGAATTGGAGGTTTCTGTGAGCTGTGACACCATGGCACTCTACCGAGGGCAACATAATGAGATCTGTCTCAAAAAAAAAAAAGGAAAGTTGTAGACACCCTTAGAAGTTCTTCCAGATGTCTGGTTCTACTTCCTTACACACAGATAACCCAAGGAACTATAGTTAGTCCTTATCTCAAGATCAACCTTTTATCTGCTGTCTCGGAAACCCATAAAAGGAGTAAAAAATGTATTAATCCATTTAAAATAAGTTGACCTTGTCCTTACATAGTAAAACAGGAGTGAAGAATAAAGATGACATGCCATCTTATTTGTGGCATATTCTGCCCATGCTTAAACTGAAGATGATATACTTAAAAGAACTCTGCCCAAACTTTCTGGTGTCATTGTTTTCAGAATAATACACAGTCATCCTGTTTCTTTTATTTCCCTTTCAGCACTGAGTACACATTTGTGCTCAGCTTCCCTGAATCCATTCAGCAGTAAATATTCCATGCCACAGAGTTGTAACAGGCTAGATAAGGTGCTGCTTTGACAGCAGTCATCTTCACTGCATGCTGGTTTCTGTGGCACTTCTAAAATGTCAGGGCAGAAACTTCGTCTTCAGAAGCCAATCTCTGTTTCATCTCTGTGCATGTTCAACGCAGCAATGGTTGATGCCTTTCTTGGAGATGAGCTGTAGTCATATCTCAGATCTACATTTGAAAATTTTACTTTCAAATCATGTGGCCATATGTCTAAAAGTAGAATGTTGAATGGAACATTGTCAGAGTCTTGAAGTTCTGAGGAAAGGGTGGGGGGAAAGAGTTTGGCATTGCTCTCGTGGGTCTGTTCTTTCTAGGTGACAGTACAGAGAAAGTGGAAGGCAACGTTTACTGGCTCAGTTAAAAGAAGATCAGATTATGGAGGAAAGGGAGACTTACCAGGGGTACTTCTGACCTAATTAGAGAAACGCAGCTTCTTGAAGCTCCGTTCTTGATCCTTCTATCACTCTAATTGATCCTTTGTTCCTCAGACAGTGCTAAAGTCTACACCTACACAAACATGGTAGTGTGAAAAGAGCACGGACTTGGGTTGAATCCCAGTTCTGCCATCCACTAGCCATGGGGAGGTTGTTCTGCCTCAGCCAGTTCCCTCATCTAAAATAGGGTAAGACTCCTGCCTCTCCATATTTATGAGAAGTGAAGGAGCTGACATCTAGAAAGCACTTCGTACTGTGTCTGACACACAGTAAGCCCTCAGTAACTCCAGCAGCTCCTCCATGGTGGTTAGGTGGTGATTATTCAGACTGCATCACACAATGCCTACTATGTACTCATCAATCAAAAATAACATCCTCCTGATAGCCAGCATCAAATAACCAAAAAACCTCTTACTCCAGTGTCAGTCTCTCCCAGGCTGGCCAACCTGACTTTTCTATGCCTCCATCCACAGTAGTACTTCCTCTACTTAGACTGTCCTTCCCAACCTGTCAAACTCCAAAATCCAGCTCAACTGTTGACATTTCCTTTGGACTCTACTGACTCCTCCCAAACAGACTTTAGTCCACTCTTCTTCCAAGTTCCCACAGCACAGTTTGAGAGGTCTCTTATAATAGTCATTATTACATTTTTTAAAAAGTAATTTGCTCATATTTGTTATTCTCATTAAATTATAAGCTCCTTGATTATGTGGGCCATTTTATTTATCTTTGCTGTCCCCACATATCATGCAATACCTATCTCAGTTACGTGTTCAGGACATCTTTATAGGGTGAAAGAATGAACATAAACATCCGGGGTCACATGTTTGTGACCTCTAAAGTCCTTTCTCCTCCCCTTCCCCTTCTCACATAGGCTGATGCTGTGCCCACCTACTATGCACTCTACCTACCTCTCTACGCTTCAAGCCACTGTGTCCATCACGTAGCTGCAAAACATTCTTATTAGTGGCATTTTCCTGCCCAGCACTGACAGTCTACATCCCATCATATCTAACTTCTCTACCAGCATTTAAGACTCCCATCAGCTAACTCTTCTGATATTTCCATCTTTCCCCCAGCCACACAAGTCTTAGCACACAGCACATTAAATAGCTTTGAACCTCTGCCTACATTTTTTCAAATGCTTTCTGAGAGCCTGTTTGACAAATGCTTTCTGAGAGCCTACTAAGCAAAAAGTATCATACGGGGTGCTTTCTAGGGTACAAAGATGAGTAAAACTCTTTCCTTCAAGGAGCCAACACAGAGAAGAGGCATACATCTGAACAATTAGTAAAGGCAAGCCAAGTGAGGTACCATAACAGAGGTACAAATCCAGGTTGTGAGGGTTTTAAGGACTGAAAGATCGTATCTGTGAGACACGTTACATTTTGGACTTTCAGTATATTATGAGAGAGACTGGAGGCTTGGTAGTACCAACATGAGTGGCAAGGCATGGAGACCAGAAAAGGAAAGCAGGCAAGTCTGTGGACTGTGGAAGTACTAGAGAACAGAAAGAGGGACAGCATGGGGCGTGTCCTTAAGGCCTCAGACAACTGGAAGACCAGGCCTTTGAGGCATTCATTCTGCTTATCCTGCCTTGAAACTTACCTATACTTCACTTCTTCCAGGACATCCTTACATTTCACCTAAACTGAGCACCTCCCACTTGCAATTATTTTTAACATGTGCGCTCACTGTATCCCTTTGTTTATTTCCTGGTCATTTCCTATGTCTCTGTGACCTCTTCTGACAGTCTGCTCTTCAGCGACTAAGACCAGGGCTCTGCTTACCTCCATTTTTCTTCTGTTTGTTTTTGTTTGTTTGTTTGTTTGTTTTTGTTGTTGTTGTTTTATTGTAGTTTTTGGCCGAGGCCGGGTTTGAACCCACCACCTCCAGTATATGGGGCTGGCGCCCTACTCCTTGAGCCACAGGCGCCACCCTTCCATTTTTCTTCTTATTCTGCCTTAACTCCATGCTTAGGATAATATTCTTGCCACTAGGCATTTAGTAAGGCCACAGGTCTAAATACTGTGCACCAAGTTACTCGTTTCCCATCAGCGATGAATCTGACAGGATTCCTGTCCCTGGGGAGTCCATATTTTAATAACTGGTAATTAGGAGCAATTTTACCTCTTTGTGCCTTGGCTTCTAGTCCATACAGTGGGATTAATAATCCCTTCCGTTTCCTCTTTAAATTTGGTAGTAACTGCTGTATACTTTAGGAGTTCTAGAGCAGGAAGTTAGGAAACTAAAGAAAACCTTATACTTATAAACTCCTTGGACATCATCAGTTCAGTGGTTCATGCCTACCTAGTGAACATTATCACTATTATCAAATTACCAAGGAATTTGCTACTAAAAGAAGCTAGGACTTATTAGTGGTATTGACCTGCCAGGCAGTATAGGACCTGGCAGTCTGCAGTTGTCTTTGGCCTTTAGGAGCGAGATGAAAAGTAGCCTTGTGTTACTATAGGCCAGCCCCCTGGGCAAATAAAGAAGTGTATTATCTGTTTCTAAATAGTCTCCAAAGGCTATTGGTGGAGATTGATTACCACAGTGGTACGTCCTTCCAGCTGGGGAGAGTGGAAAGCAGGGTCCCGAGGGCTTCTGCCAGTGACAGGATCCTGAGTTGTCAGAAAGGATCGTGGCCATAAAACTACCAACAGAATTAAGAAATGGATTGCTACCATCGAAAGCAGATATTAAACACTCGCCGCGTTAGACCTGTCTGCTGGTCACGCCGAACTCGTCCCCACACTGGTTCTCACTCCTGAGAGTTCATGGCCCAAACCAAAGATGTCTGTTTTCTCTCATTCCCTGCAAGGATGTTTACTGAACTGGGGATATGAAGACAAACCAAATAAAGGCCCTGCCTTCACAGAACCCGCAGGCCACTGTCATTGAACAGAAGTTTTAGACGGAGGGAGGGAGGTGATGGGACTAAAGTCAGGCTGACGGAGACATGTAAAATCGGTCACTCTGTGGAGTGGCTTGTCTAGTTCTTAGGAATTTCAGAAAAGAAGTAGTTTAAAAATAGTGTGGGCTTGAGAGTTACCCGAGATACTCCAGGAAGAGAGGCAGTAGGGCCCTGAGCTGGAGAGAAGGGGTCTCTTGGCAGAAGTGTTAATAAGCCAATATATTGGGCTGGGTGGTGGTAAAGATACTCTTAAATTGATTGCAGTGATGATTGCACAAGTCTTGCAAAAGCCATTGAACTGAACACTTTAAATGTGTGAATAGTAAGGTATATGAATTATACTTTAATAAAGCTTAAAAAAAGAATCCACAAAAGAGGACTAGATGTGGGGACAGAAAGTCTGACAGGTTACGAAGGAGACCCCCATCCCTTATTAGGCCTAGTAGGGTGTTAGATTTGTGAAGTGCAGTGGAGATTTTGCAGCATTTGCACTGGACAGCACATAGGACAAGGGAGCGTACATAGAAAGTTGTGTGTGTGTGCCTTGGCTTTGCCAGGGCCCCAAGACAGAGATGTGGAGAAAAGGGACCTCCCCTATATTTAACTTGATTTGGAAGAAAAAGAGAATTAAGTATACAGATGCTCCTTGACTTATTATAGGATTTCATCCTGATAAACCTATTTTAAATTGAAAGTACTGTTAAGTCCAGAAGTGACTTTCTGGCCGGGAGCTGTGCTTGCTGCTGCCCAGCATGGTGAGAAAAGTATGGTTTTCACTGAATACATATCACTTTTGCATCATCATAAAGTCAAAAAATCGTAAGTCGCACCATTGTAAGTCAGGGACCTCTGTATCTTGTAGAGAGATTATTTATGGAGACCTGAACCAGAGTAAAGAATGAGTGGAAGCAGGTAAATAGCTTAGATTTGTGTTCTTTCAGCTTCTTATATTAGGTTGAATATATGGATGAGATCATTTTGGCCCTGATTCATTGGATAGAGAAAAATGGGCTTTGGGCTTGACTCTTGGGGCCTCTGTAGTCCATTAAGAATGAGGAACATAAGAAAGAGACTTTGGAATAATGGGAGAGGTAGACAAATCAAGAATAGGTGGTCTTGTTGTAGTTGCTATTCTACACTAGAAGCCCATTCTTTCTCCCACTCACTGTCCAGCTTTTATTCTCAAATGTTCATTTATTTCTAGGACATGGTCCGGCGTGGGGAGATCATAGACAATGACGCTGAGGATGAGTTCTACCTCCGGCGCCTGGATGCAGGGCTCTTTGTTCTCCAGCACATCTGCTACATCATGGCTGAGATCTGCAATGCCAATGTCCCCCAGGTAGGAGGATCTTCCCTTCAGTGGGCCTGTCCATCCCTGCGTCCTTGGTAGATACCTAATGAGATAGAGACTTTCAAGGAAAGATGGATCACGCTCTCCTTGAATTCCTTTACTCCGTGTGGCCTTCTTTTCCAGGGAGGAGGGGGAGCTAAGTAATTTCAAGATGATGCATTCCGGTGTCTACCAGGACAAATGGCCCTTTTTCTTTCTTCCTATTCTTTCCCCCCTATTAGATTCGCCAGAGGGTTCACCAGATCCTGAACATGCGAGGAAGCTCCATCAAAATTGTCAGGCACATCATCAAGGGTGAGTTGGATGCTCCTTGTGACTGGGCTGGAGTGAGAGGAACCTTTCCGAGTCTCAGTTGTCACAGAGACACAGCATTTTCTGCATGAAAAGCTTATGTGTATTGTCCAGTTAGTTGGCTGTGTGTCCAGGCCATCTTTGTCACAGTACTGAAAACTAGCCTAGTTATTCTCTGCCTCTGACCTTCCAATTCCAGAACTTAAACTCTTAATAACAAGCTCTAGGGCTTGAAAACATTAAAAATTGTTTTTAAAAAAGCAAAACCAAATTAAATTCTAAACTGCATATAATGACATAGTGGAAGGAAATTACTTTCATGGAGAAAAATATAAAGAAATGACAAGAATTGTAGTAGTCCCCTCACTATCATAGTTTCACATTCTAAAATTTCAGTCACCCTTGCTCAGCTGTCCAAAAGTAGGTGAGTACAGTACAATATTTTGAAAGACAAGAGACTACATTTGTGTAACTATTATTCTTAGTTATTGTTAATCTCTTAGTATGCCTGCTTTATAAATTAGACTTTGTCATAGGCATGTATGTGTAGGAGAAATATAGATATGTAGGGTGCAGTATCATGTGTGGTTCAAGCATCTCCTGGAGATCTTGAAACTGACCTTCCATAGATAGAGGGGACTCCTGGAACTGGAACTGAGCATGAATTTGAGGCAATATGGTGTAGTAGAAAGAGCACATCTACCCTCTAGTCCCAGTTGTGACTGCCCAGTCATGTGAGCGTCACAGTATATTTATAATAGGAAAAGTTTTACAAAGGCTGGGGGAGGTACTATGTGGCATTGTCCAGTCTGATACCTGGCCAACAGGAGAGTACAGTCCTTCCCTTACCCACCCCATGAGTTCCCCCAAGTGCTGGATCTTTAGCTGGACCTGACCCAGCTGACATGGCTCTGGGCCCCTGTACAGAGGTCTGGGGTACAACCCCACCCTCGGGGTACTTGGAGCCTAAGTGGGGAGCACAGATGAACACACATAGTGGGCAGAGGTGAACATAGGACTCTACAGTACTGATGACACCTGAATTCAGAGAAGGTTGGGACAGATGGGGAGGCTGCAGACAAACAGTATTCCTCTCTGGTTCTTGTTCTTCCCGTTTCTAAGATGAAGGACTGGGCTAGATTTACTAAAAAGTTTACCTTTAAGTTGCTTATAGTTCCCATTACAGGTGAGAGATGAATCGTGAAGATGAATAATACACATAATAAAATGAAGAGAGGTTAAGAACATGGGCCCAGGCTCATGGATCTGTTACTCAGGCAAGATTCCAGTTACTACTCTGGACCTCACAGAATGGGCAGGAGGATTAAATGAGATGATACATGGGAAATGTCTGACCTTTAATAACTTCTCAGTAAATGGTAGTATATTATGAAATATTATTATGACAGTTGTCATCATCATTATTTTAGGTGAAGCATGGCTAAGGTCGTGTGAAAAGCCTTGTGAGAGAAGTGGCATTGAGCTGGTCTAAGAGGCTAGAACAAGGACATTCTAGACAGGACAGTGGGAGAAAAGCTATAAGGGCTGGAGATCACATGTTCAGCACAGCCTTCCCAGGCAGGAGACTGGTAAATCCACATTCATAGATGGAGAATGTGAGGCATTGGATATGTTGTTTTCTCCTCCAGGAAAGAAAAAAGTAAAGGGGGAGGCCGTTGATGAACCTAACCCAGCGCCTTGCCTTCCCTGGTGGCCCCCTGGGCACTCCCTTCTCATTTCTGGTGTCAGCATCCTCTGAATTACCGCTCAGCATGTCATTCCGCCTCCTCCCTAAGGTGTAGCTGTGGTGATTTGCAACTCCAGCCTTTAAATGGCATTTACTTTTAACGCCCACGCGATCAATTAGAACTTTTTGTTACTCTCAGCTCTACTATCTTACATTTAGGCTTCTCGCTACACCTCCATCCCTGTAATCAAAACAGTGATTTTCTAAGAAAGAAAAGGTGTTTTTAACAAGCATGACACATAGTAGGTGGAAGCTATTCTTAAACCCTACCACATGTACCCTGGTAATTCAGAATTTCTGTTGTGAGCCCCAGCCTCTGTCTCTCTCAGCTCCTGGTTTATTCCCCCCCCCCCCCCCCAAGGGAACTGCCAAGTGCATCTTGGATACTGGGAAGGCAATTGTTGATTCAGTGTTTCTGGGCAAGCGAGCAGGTAAGCGGCATGCACATATGCCGTCTACCCTTGCCCTCTGTTCCTCTTTCCTGTTGTTTTCTCCCCACTCCAAATTCCCCTGTCCAGACTCTTCACCCAGTCTTCCAGCCCAAGTCCAGCCCTTTAGTTCTCTCTCCATCCAGTACTGGAGATACAAAGAAGTGAGATCCCTAGCCTTGAGGCATTCATAGTCTAGTGGGGAGAAATAGTGGAAACTAATTATGACATGCTAAGTGCTGCCTTAGAGCTGTAAACAGCTGTGCTAAGGGAATGTCAGGGAAGCAGTGATGGAGGCAGAGGAGGAGGGAGTGGCCACTCCTCCCAGGACTGCAAATGGTGTCCCAGAGAAAGAGTGTTTGGGAAAAGGGTATATCCTAGGTAGAGGGGAGCAGAGGCCCAGAGGCAGGACAGGACTCAGGCCCTGTTGGGGGAGATCAAGCAGGGATGTGAGAGGTTGGAGTGTTGGTGTGGGATATTGCTGGGCAGGGCTCTTGTTCTGTTAGGCGCACAGTGAGTTTGGGGTGCAGATCCTGCCTGCTCCCCTTTCTTTGCCAGCAGATAGTGAACATTCTCATTAAAGCTCAGAAAAGATGCTGATTTGGGAAATTTGAAGTCATTAGGTGTAAGTGGTATTTAGAGCCCAGAATTTGGATGCCATTGCTCAGGTTGAAGAGGCCCTCAACACAATGCTGACCATTAAAAACAGAGGGTTCTTGGCCCCCTCCTGCTGACATGCTGTACCCGACTCACATCCACAGCTAGGGAAAGGCCATTAGCAATTGTTGGTCGGTCGGTCAGGTCTGGAGCTGGTGCACTGTGGCCTGCCTCTGGAGCAGTCCCCGAACACAGCTCAGCAGGGACCCTCCAGAGCCACACTTGATTGGGTAAGGACAGTGTTGAGGTTGTGAAGGCAGCAATAGAGGTGGAAGGTGGGCTCTGCTCAGACTTATTTTCCTTTTCACTCTCTCCTTCCCCCTTTCCTCAATCAGAAAGCCCAGAAAAAACAAAGCCTCATAAAGAAAACCAGCTCATCAGTCTGTCCTCTTTGATTTTAATTTTGGTTTTCAGTTTGGGTTGCTTCCTTTTTTTTTTTTAACGTACTAATTAGGTGCAAGTTTTTTTCCTTTGATTTTATGGCCTACATATTTCCTAAGTTTTGCTGGCAGGATGACAGCTGATGTATCCCTTGAGGTCTCAGGAAAACGCTGATGAGGCAAGCCCAGCAGGGGACTTTTCCCGTTATTTTTTGGTCCCCTTTCTCACAATTTTCTCCCTCCTTTTCTGTTGGAGGTGCCAGGAGAGTTGGGAATAATTGATGGCTCATTAAAGTCCCTCTTTCTGCAGACTGCTTAGTCGGCGCTCCCAAAGTCCAGCTTTCCCTGGAACTGGCAGCAGCTCTGGGTCTCAGGACAGAGATGCCCACACAGAGGAGGGCAGATGAAACTGTATGCTCTGCAGGAAATGACAGTGGTCCTCCTGCCTTTTTATCTTGTCTCTGGTCCAGAGGAGGGGTCAGTCACTGCTGATTGAGGTGCATGCTGAGGTAGGTGGTGCTTTGGGCATCTTCAGAGCTGTTCCAGAAATCCAGGACCACAGCAAGTAAAGTGGTCACTTACTGAGCACATCTTCCGTGCCAACCTTTTAGTGTACGTCACCGCTGATCCTCACAACCAGAGAAAGCAGGATAATTTCCATTTTGCAGATGAGGAAACTGAGACTTGCTGAGGTTAAGTGATGTTATCTGAGTCACTAGTAACAGAAACTGGATCCAGACTCAGAAAGAACTGAACACCATGGTATGTCCATCTTGCAGAAAAGAAATCTCTTAACTGTGCTGGTTGGCTCATATGCTCCTGTAAGTTCTTAAGGAAGAATAAAAATTCAGAGAATCCACCTTTATAGAGTACCCACTTGGCATCACAAGGTGCTTTAGGTGGGTTCCTAAGATAGGTGAGACACCTAGGAGGCACTGTCCCCAAGGGGCATACTTCCCCTCACAGGTGAAGTAACTAACTATAGCACAAAGCAGAATGCAGTTGGTGCTGGCATCTAGAGACACGGTGGGAGTAGAAGTTTTTTTTTTAAAAAAAAAGGAGGGGGGAGCTCAAAAATCCAGAGATGCTATACAGAAGAGGTGGCTTCTTGTTCTTTGTATCATTTTCACCATGACAGCTATCCCTACCATCTGTCCTTGGGACTTTCATCTTGTAAAACTGAAATCTCTGGACCCATTAACCACTAATTCCCCGTTCCCCACAGCCCTGGCAGCCACCATTCTACGTTGTCTCCATGACTTGGATGACTCTAAGTGAGAGGGTGGCTTCTTTCTTAGGATCGTAATGTATAGGATTTCTGTAGGCAGATAGGAACTACATATCATATGCATAATTGAGGGGTCATCTCCTTGGACATGGCATAGGAGCTGTGACCTGGGAATACTTCTTAATGTGAATATTTGTGCCAAGACTTTCAATAGAAGACTCAGGCCTGCCTGGTAAATGTTTCAGTCTATTGGGAAAAGTTGCCAGAGGACCACGCAGGTACCTGGGAGCAACCATGGCTACTGCATGATTGGCTTGTTGCCAAGAAGAGCTTAGACGATTACTGACTCAAACTATTTTACTGGTAGGTGAAAAGAATGAGCCAAAACTTCAAAATGCTTTTAGAAATTGGCCCATGGCCCTTCTTTGTTTTGCTTGTGTTCTTTATGGCTTAAAATCTCCTCTTAGAAGCTCTTAAACATACATTTCCGTATTGATTTGGGGTTCTTGGTAATAGCATTTGCCTCTGCTTTTAAAACTGCAAGAGCTGATAGGATTTATCTGGGTGGGGTGTGTATGTGTAAGAGAGAGGCTTGCACCTGGTCATGGCTACTGTGGCCACTGGGGCATTTGAAGACAGGAAAGGATCTTGGATAGAGGCCTATGTGTTAGCACTATAACCAGCTCCCCTGATGGGGCATGGAGGCATCTTAGGGACACCTCAGGATGTTTTCAGCAAAGATGTAAGATTTGCCTTAGGATTGATGGCCCTTGAACCTTTCACCCACGAGGGCTCTCAGAAAGGACTACCTTGGATGGATTTGCACAAGGGAGGAAGGGGGAGAACCACCCTCTGAGAACCAACTGTGTGAGGATTGTGGAGTCTACCATGAAGCTGTCTGGGTTCACATCTAAGCCCTGCCTTTTTCTAGCTGTCTGACCTTAGGCAGCTACTTACCCCTCTGTAAGCTGCAGTTTGATCATCTATAAGATGGGGAGAAACTACCTCAAAAGATTTCTGTGAGAGTTAGATGAGGTATATAAAGTGCTAACATGTTGGCTGGCATCTAAAGAGCACTTGATAAATGTTAGCCATCTTTGTTGTTCCAATTAGTGTCCAGACTAACTTAGTAATAAGTAGAAGAACAGAGATGCACAGACCAGCACAAATTCTAAATCTCGGTGTAACTCTGCAAGTAAATAATATTTGAGTCTTGGTTTCTTCCTCTATTAAAAAATAATAATAATAAAATAAATATTACTCCTCTCAGGAAGATTCTGAAGTTGAAATATAGTTAGGTGCCTGGGACCCAGTATGTACTCAGTAAATGGAACAAACTTCCTCCCATCCCATCCTTCCTCCTTTCCCTCCTCCCTCTCTCCCTCCCTCCCTCAATCCTTTCCCCTGGAGCTGGGAGCAGCCTGGACTCAGATACAAGCAGGAAACCATGGACCAGCACCCAGGCTAGACTTCTCAAGGTGTTGTGGAAGTGGGTGGGTGTCAGTGAGTTTTTTTTCCAACCAGCTAAAATCCACAGGACTATGAGACATGATCTCATTAGCATGATAGCAAGGGTAAGGTTCCTTCTCCTTTACGTGGGTTTCATTTGAATGACATCTCTGATGAAATTATATCCCTCAGCCCAGCAAAATGTTCTCCTAAAAAAGTGTAACCTTTAAACCTTCCAGGTTCATTCTTGTTGTTAAGGAACCTTTGTTAGACCTGAAGGATTTTCCTTTCCCAGTTCCTATTTTGTGGTTATTTGTATGTCTTCAAGAGTTTCCAGTGTGAAAATATTGGCATTCTTCTCTCTCCTCCCTCTTCCTCCTACATTTTTTAAAGGGTGAGCATTACGGCTTAAGGGCTAGGGATCTGAATGAGGCTGTGAGCACTGGTCCAGGTCTCTGCCCTGGAAGACAGTTTTTCCCCATTCACCCGCCCCCATACCCCCCCTGCTCTTAACATAAACAGAACAGCTTGTATTCCGTGTCTGAATAGTAAACCTGCTGTCTAAAGTTTGCTTTAATATTTATGCGTTCAGCACTGCTGCCTGTTTCTGAGCTCCATCAAAGCCTTTATTATGAGAGCATTTGAAAATGCTGGGGAAGTAGAGAAGGGAGTTGACATGTGTACCATCTTTCTCACCCTCCACCCCTCATCCCCTCTTCCCCTCTCTGCCTCTCTCATCCTATTCTGCCCCTGTCCCACCCCACAGTTCTCTCTTCGTCTAGCATCTCTTTTTTTCCTCCCGAATTCTCTTTTTCCTCTCGTACACACACACACAGCAAAGAGAACTCTTTCCTAAGACTTCTGGGAGGAATCTGTTCAATATTTATAAACTGCTGCAGCAGCTATAATAACCAGAGGTAGCTGGCACCACCAAGATTTGCTCCAAATAGGACTCTCCTCTAGAAACAAAGAATGAGTAAGGATAAGTGGCAAGGGGTGAAGGTGAGGTGCCCAGTCGGCGCAGGTCACCAGGCAGTGACTGCCAGGGCACTGGACAAGGTCCGGGCCAGCCCTGTGACTGGCTCACTGTGGGACCCTGACCACTCATGTGCCTCCTGAGACCTGCAGTAGATTTCTGAGAACTCTGCAAGCTCTGATATTTGGTGACTTAGCATAAGAGAGTGACCCCATCCAGCCCACCCCACGTCTGTCCTGGCCACTGAGGCTCCTTTATCAGAAGACATTCCCTCTGGAGTCTTACTGTTTATGAGGACTTTGTAGTCAGACACCTGCCAGGACCAGGCTGCTTTGGAATGTTCACAGAGCAGGAGTCTTTCCCCATGTGATGGGTGACAGGCAGGGCACATATTGCTTAGGGAAGACAATGCTGCTATAGGGACCAGCTCACTCCCAAAGGCTTTTTAGATGCCTGTTTTCACTCTCCACATATGTTCTGGGGTTTGAATTCCTCTCTTCTATTATCCTAGACTGGGGGTGAGTTGCTCCCCTTCTCTAATAGCCTCAATTTCCTCATCCGTAACGGGGATGGTGTTCTTTACCTTGTAAGATTGCAGCAAAGAAGAAGTGAGACAGCGTATATAATGCCTGGCACATAAGCAGTGCCTATTACGTGTTAGTTCCCATTCCATCCTGTGTAAGACAGCCCCTCGTCCAGGTTCCGTGAATCCCTTCACTGCCTCGTATGCTTTCCAGAGAACAGGTGATCGGACTTTGCTCCTTACCCAGTCAGAGTGACAGGGAGACTTGTCCACAGGGTAGGTGCTCTGTCTGCATACAGTAGAGACATATGCTGTTCCTAAGGCCTTAGCAGAGGTGATTCAGCAAGGGAACTGGTACAAACTTTGTTTTCTTCTGCTTTATATGTCCTGAGAAAGAGATTAGGTCCCTCCAGGGAAGCTGGCTGTACTGTTGGAAAATCACTGCCCAAAAGCATCAAACTGTTTCTCCACTTGCCTCCCTCCTGGGTCTGAGAAGATATTAGGAGAGCAAAGTGTTAGCTCAATTCATTAAGTCTCTTGCTTCCAGACCATGCCTCTGGGGACAGTAAATGCCATGATGGTCATTTCCCTCTCTTCTGAGGCACAACTGTATCATTCACATGTGAGTAAGAGACACCACTCACGTGTGCCCCAGAGCCTTCTCCCACGGCTCAGTTCCTATCCTCCTGTCACCCAGCCTGCTCTCCAAGGGGCCTTAATAGGAGGCATCACCATCATCTGCTGTTGGACATGATGGATGGGCCTAAGAGAAGAGGATGATTTCCGGGAGGAGACATGCAGCTGGTTCATGTTGGAATCCCAGATCCCATTTTCCAGCACATGTCCAAAGTAATAAAGAGGAAGGAAGAAAAAATAAAGAAGGGCAGGAGCAAAATTATTTCCCCAGCTTGGGGGGAGGGTGATAAGAGGTGAAAGGTCATATACTTTCTTCTCTCTTCCCAGTTTTTGTCTGATTTGGACCAGCACAGCAGGTGTTTTATTATGCAAAACCTCTTACTGGAGGTCTCTCTATATTTTCCCTCTCAAGCCAAGGGACGGGGGACTAACAGTGCAAGCAGCCATCCTAGTTAGCTGCTCAGAGCTCGCTACTCACCACACCACCCTGCTGTTTGGCTCTCAGCCAGGCTTGGCAGGGAATTGAATGGGGAGTGAGACTAAAGCCCCTGCCTTCATGCAGCTCCCAGTCTAGGGAAAGAAGGGACAAGGAGAGGATGGCCCAGAGGGCAGGCCTGTGTGTGGTATAGTCAGAGTGACCTGAGGATGGGAGCAAGAGGGAGAGGTGACCAGGCAGGCTTTCACAGCATGTGTCTCTAGAGATACTTGGGAAGAAATGTGGGATTTCTCTAAGAGGCATTGCTCGGCAGAGCAGAAGAGGACCTCATGTTTCCTAAACGTGGTATTTGCCAGGTACTGTACATTGATTTCAGAAGAAGGGACCATCCCATGTACTTAAGATTCAAACAGAACCGATGATGTTGTGCCACCTTCTCTGTGAGGAGCAGGCAGGGGATGGTCAGAGGGCAGGAGGAGTTGAGCTGCCCCATCTGTGCTCCTTCCCCTCACCCAGCTCCTTTACACCTGCTCATAAGAGTCAGCACAGGAAGTCCAGAGCCTCCAGCTCGCCCCTTCCTGCCTCCTAAAATCAGGGTTACCACAGTATTTGGGGGAACCAAGAAACTTTTGAGAATGAAATGAAGTCTTACTGATTTCTGTGTTGGGACAACAGGGTCGGATGGAACATACAGTTACCCAGCCTGTCACTCTCCGACTTTGTCCCAACAGTCCCGTGTCACCAGCATCACCTCCCAGAGCCACATCCTCCTCGTGAGTTTTGCCTTTATCATCCTGCTCTGCTCAGAAACCTGGCCCTCCTGGGGGCGCCTTCTCTGGAGGTGGCCATTTCCTCCCACACCCCTCCCTCCACGGATAGGGGAGGGGTCTTCCTACTCCTCACGGCCCCTCTAGGCCTTTCTCCCATCTCCCTGGAAACACCCAGCTGTTTGAAGCTCACGTCAATGGTCAATGGACTTTCCCACTCACGGCGCCCCCTTGTTGGCATCAGCACCAGTTCCCCCTCAGTCCTTGGAGGAATCCTGGCTCGCTGTCACCTTCTCTGCTATTCTTGTCATACTTCTTGGCGATTCCAAAATCCAGTTCTCTTTATCTCATACCCCGTTTCCGATCTCTTAGTCTTGTTGAACTCCCTTCAGAGTGCATTAAGAACCTGAGGACTTCTCTTCTCCCCCAAACCTATCTAATCCAGGCCACCAGCAAGTCACCTCTCCTTGCCTCGGCCCTTGCCCCAGGAGTGTCTTCCACAGCAGCTAGAGTGACCAGGTGAAAGTCAGATCATGTCACTGCTCCGCTCGGAGCCCTCTTACAGATCTCCATCTCAGAGACAGACCTACAGTCCCCCCCAGTCTGAGCACTGCCTCCTGCTCTGGCTTCAGGCTCCCCACACTGACCTTTTTGTTAACCCTGAGATGGACGAATAGGCTCTCTCCTCGGAGCCCCTGCACTGGCTTCCTGCTAGCTCCCATTCCTACGTATTTCCGCACTCCCTTCTTTCAGGTTTTTACACACCTATGTCTCCTCCTTGAGGCCTTCTGACAGCCTCCCCATATACTCTGTTTACTTTGTGACCCTTGTAGGAAGTAGGGTCCACATGAGAAGAGGTTTTCATCTGTTTTGGTCATTACTTTATTCCCATTCTCATCGCCTGTGTTCACCATTGCCAGATAACAGCTCTTAAACGTGTGTCAGCATCACCTGGGGAACTCGATACAATCCAGATCACTGGGCCCCACCCCAGAGTTTCCTAATAGAGTCTAGGGTGGGCCCAAGGTTTTGCATTCCTGGTAAGTTCCACGTGATGCTGCTGCTGCTGATCAGGGTTCACACTCAGAGCCACCTGCCTACTACAGTGCCTGCCCAATAGACATCTTAGCCCATTATGCTACCAAAATAAAACACTCGACACTGGGCAAATTATGAAGATGAAATTTACTTCCTCATAGTTCTGGAGGCTGGGAAGCCCAAGACTGAGGCACCAGTACTGGTGTCTGGTGAGGGTCTTCTCGCTGCATCCTCATAGCGCAGGAGGAGGAAGGGCCAAAGGGCCTGGCTAGTTCCCTGGAGCCTTTCATAGGGTGCGGATCCCAACCACGAAGATAGAGCCAAATCACCTCCTAAGACCCCCCTCTTAGTACTGCAGCACTGGGGGTGAAGTTTCAGCATGGAGCATTCAGACCATAGCAGGATCCCCTACATACAGGATCCCCTTGGGTAGCTATGCACCTATGCCAGCACCTAGTCCACCCTTTAAAGCACTTTGGAACTCTTTTTCTGGAATGGCCATCAGAGCTGTTACCCTACAAGGCCTGACAATTAAATTCACGAGCTTGTCCCAGAAAAGGTACTATATATCATTGCTGAATATCACTATGGTATACAGCACTTTTCCTAGGATAAGTTTGTGAGCTTAATTGTCAGCCCTTGTACAATGATATGATGGCCATTCCAGAAAAAGTTCCAAAAGTGCTTTGAAAGGTAGATGAGGCACTGGCATCTTGGCATAGCTTCCCAAGGGGAGTACTGAAGCTTGTGGTATTTAGCAATGAGGTGAATAGCATTTTTGCTAGGATGAGTTCATGAACTTAGTTGGTCAACCTTATATATATTGAGTGAGTGCATAAAGGAGGCAGTTATCTGAACACAGAAAAGTTCAAGTGGGCCCTTTCCATTGAGGGGTGCAACAGCAGGACCAAGGAGTTTGGCCACAGCTGCCACTGTGGGGCATTAGAGCAGCATGTGCCTTGGTGTGAGCTGGGGATCCAGGAAAGGCATGAAGTGACCCAGCTGGGGGCGGCCATGCTGGGATCCAGGCCTGACCCTCTCTTTGTCCCCTAGAGTATGCAGAAAACATCGGGGATGGCCGGAGCCCAGAATTCCGGGAGAACGAGCAGAAGCGCATCCTGGGCCTGCTGGAGAACTTCTAGAGGCCCCTCGGCCCTATGCACCATGGACTCGTGGCTTTCCTCCGAGAAACAACTCCAGACTGCTCAGTGGAGCTTCTGGACAAATTAAAGCTAGTTTTGGTATCCCTGGCCTGGTTTTCTTTGTGGTGAAGCTTTACCCACTTCCTTTTCCCACAGTGGTCAGCCTCGTTCTGCCCATGAGCAGCACAGCAGCGAACCACTGTGTCTACTCTGGTGGTACAGCTATGGGGCCACACATTTGTGACTGGTGTGGACTGGGGAGACTGCCTGACGTGGAGAGTCTGGATGTAGGAGCCGAGGCACGTACCTCATGCTTCAGCTCCCACGGAGGCTGGCCACGGGGGCCAGGAAGGGTCCGTGGAGACTTTAAAATACACCAGTGCTTGGCTCGGCGCCTGTGGCTCAACAGGCTAAGGTGCCAGCCACATACACCTGAGCTGGCAGGTTCGAATCTAACCCGGGCCTGCCAAACAACAATGATGGCTGCAACCAAAAAAATGGCCAGGCATTGTGGTGGGCACCTATAGTCCCAGCTACTTGGGAGGCGGAGGCAGGAGACTCGCTTGAGCCCAGGAATTGGAGGTTGCTGTGAGCTGTGATGCCACAGCACTCTATCCAGGGTGACTGCTTGAGGTTCTGTCTCAA
>CAUYON010070856.1:0-23869 GCA_963573935.1 Arctocebus calabarensis | reverse complement strand
CCCTCTACCCATCCTCCCCCCACCCCTCCCCTCCCTTTCCCCTATCCCTGTATTCCTGTGCTATAATTGGGTTTTAGCCTTCATATGAAAGCTATAAATTAGCTTCATATTAGGGCTGAGTACATTGGATACTTTTTCTTCTTAGCAAAGTATCTCAAGAAGGGCTCTCTTTCTTGACTTCTTACTCTTTAGATCCACAAATTGATCTTTTTCCCTCCTTTGTGGCTCCTGGCCGAATTCTCTTCTTGCCTGGCTCAGTCAGAGACAGAAAGCAGCCTCAGAAACCTGTTCTACTGCCCTTGTTCCCTGAAGCCAGCACACGGGCCTCCCGAGATTGCTCTAAGTGTTCAGCAGGGTTGGGAAGTCTGCATTCCTGCCCCTTGCTGAGCTTTCTATTCACCTGATCTGTGGGAAATAAACAACAAAACATGTCAGACATGTGAGCAAGAGGGTGCTGGGAAAACAGAGGACTGATTCCGTGTGCATCTGTCCTCACAGGCTCCAGGCAGGCGCTGTGGGGGCGGGGTCAGGGTGGGGACCCCCAGGGCTGTGGAGCACCAGGGGGTGTGCAAGGTGCTCCCCAGCATCTGGAACCCCCTTTTCCTATCTGTCCTCTGCCCCATCCCCAGTCCTGCCTTGTCACTATGAAATTGATACTGTGAAAAGCAAGGGACGTGGCCCCCAAACACCAAGTCTCCAAAAGAAAGGAACAGTGAAGTCTGGAAGTGGAAGCAACTACAGGAGGGGAATAAGGGAGGGAGAAGACAGGGTGGCAGAGGTGGCCCCGGCGCGTCCATCAGTGTCAGGCGGCCAGTGTGCAGATCGGTTGCTGAGACCCAGGCTGGCAAATTCCCTCTGTCCCCACCACCCACCACCCCTCTCTCCTCCCCACACCTTTCTATAAGATGCCCTTTTAAAAAAAACACCATTTTCTCTATCTACGTTTGTACTGTCCTAGAATTATGATTTGGGAAACACAGCCAGATTTAAATTATCCAACATCATTTCGGAAAAAGCAACTCAACCAAGCTCAGGGAACCACGTAGATTCCACACGGAAACCGCTCCTCAGCCTTGTGGCCAAGGTCACGTGGAGCAGCAGGATCAGTCCTCCAGACAGTAATTGTCACGATGCGACTTTTTGCCCAGCTTCATCAGAATCATCCAGGGTGTGTGTTAAGATTTAAGATGTCGAGAACTCAAACCAAGAGGTTGGCAGAACGATGTAGAGGTGGGATCTTGGAAATTGCATAGGCAAGTCTCCCTCCACACCCACACCCATGTTATGATTATACATCCCTTTAAAAAAAATTTGTTTTTAACCAGTGTAACATGGTTTCTTGTACCCTCAATGAATCCCCAATAAAATAAATAAATAAATAAATAAAAGAATAAAAAATAATAATAAAAATAAGGAAAAAAAATTTGTTTTTGTTAGCAATGTAGAATACAACCTTTCTTTATATACTGGAATTTTCTCATATTAGTTCCATATCTTTCATCAGTCTAATATCCTCTACCCTGAAAAATACCTTGCCCACATGTCTAAATTATTACCATTTTTCTTCAGTACTTTCCACAGAGGAGATGAAAGCAGTAGATATTTTCTCTGTACATCCTGAAGTTTTTTCCAACACCCTCAACCACCACCCTTATCTATCCTCCCATTGGTGTTGAAAGCACAACAAAGAAAACCACTCTAAATTCAGTTGATTCTAACTAAAAGCCACTAGTCTGGGAGTTGGGCCAATAAATAAAATGGCAAAAACTTATTTGAGCCAATTAGATAGGGATATGCAAATTAATTGGCCATGGTATCAGGGTCAAGCAATAATATGCAAATAAACTAGCATCTTATTGAGTTAATGGGACAGGAATATGCATAATAAGTTGGCTATGATGTCTAAAGCTTCATCATCATTTTAGGCGTGAATGTTACAATATAATATTAATTCTGAGACACTTCAAAATGCTTAATTACAATTTTGATAAAATAATCTGAATCCCTAAGATGTGAACAGATTGATCTAAAAAAGAAATGACAAACCTTGAAACTGGATTATCCTGGAAATTGAATTATTAAAAAGGATTCTCAAAAGCCCTATGTAAGTTAAGATCCAGACACAGTTACTAGTGCCACAGAATGGATAAAAAAGCTGGACCCTGAAGGACTAATAGTAGTTTTAAGAATATGAGAAGAACAGATGTGAAATTCCGAGAAGTGAGTGATAGGCTGAAATGTATTAGTTCAGAACAGTTAGCAAAAAATTCCTAAGTAAGTTCTTTAGCCAGCAGGTACATACCTAATCATTCAATAAACATCAAGTGAATACCTACTTTGCACCAGGCACCATGCCAGTCCATGGGAATACAAGTAAAAATAACAGCAGACACCAGCTTAGCAAAATGTGAGCCAGACCCCGTTCTAAATGCTTTACATATGGTTAGCTGATTTAATACCCATTACAACCCTATGAGGTAGATACTATTTTTAATTCTATTTTATTGATGGAACTGAAGGAGAAGTAAATAACTCACCCAAGGTCGCAGAATTCATATTTGGCAGAGCAAGGATGTCAACCCAAATAGTCTGTCTTCAGTCTTCATGAATAAAACATGACTTGTAGGTCTTTATCCTTTCTCATCAGGTTCAAACCACAGAGCAGGTGGCTAACTACATGCTCTAGTTTGAAAGATGTCCAAAACGTCTACCTGATTCCAAATAGCCTTTATACCCAAACTAAAATTCCACCATGGAAATCACTAATATAAATGAGTTGGTTGATTGTTTAATTAGTTATTTGGAATTTAAATGGCAAAAAAATGGGGTCAATAAATCCATAAGACCAGACATTAAATATAAATAGATTATTTCCATGCTGAAAAGGACCTTCCAGTTTCTCCTGTGTGTGCGGACTGGCATGTTGTTGTAGTGATTGATTACTTGCACACAAAAGAGGATGACATACGAATCAGGGGTGTTTCTGCTCTATCCCTGGAACAGAAGACAGTCCAGGTCTCAGGGATTGGAGTGCCTTTCAGGTGGTGGAGAGATGAAAGAAAAACTTTACTTATTACTCAGTTTTATATGGGCCTGATTCTGAAAGGCATATGTGGTTATCATTGGAGTGTAGGGTGGTATGGTGCAAAGGACAAAAGCTTTCCACCCTGTGAATCAGTAGGGAACTCTGTAGGACAAAATTACATATTTAAATGTCAAAATTAAAGAAAGTGGAATTACAAAGGACAACTTACCAGGAAAATAGAGCTCAGCTGGAAAATGTCACTAAGAGAGATCTAGAGATAGAAATGTCGATATACTGAGTTCCAAAGAGGTCTGTTGTAAGACATTTTTGCTAGTCATCTGAAAGCTCCCAGTCCTCAAGGTGAAATACTAATAAATGCTTCAGCCATTGAAATGCCAAGCTCAGTGGGTAAATTAAAAAATATCTAGTGAGGCTGAGTAAGCCAAAATGGGGTAGATGAGCTTCATCGTTGGCAAGCTAAGAAATGATACATTGCAAAGAAAAAACAAATTAAAGTATAGAATAATAGGCTCAACTATAAACCAAGAAAAAAGTCGCATGGAACCATCCATTGGAGACCTTCACCAAGCATGCTGCCACCCTCAAAAAGATTTGATGTTGTCACAGAAGATTTTATAAACAGGGGGGTTCGGGGGATGAGCTACATTTGTTGAGCCCAGAATTCATTCACAGGTAGAATTCATATAGTTATGGTTGCCCAAGGAAAGACCAGTGGTGTCCGCTGATCACCTGCCCTGGGAGGGCAGCTAAAATAGAGGCATGAGGGGCTGTACATGAGGATAGGCTGAGATGGGCAGTCTGTAGTCTGAAAAAGACACGCCGAGCAGAGATTAAAGTCTGAAAATCATGAAAGGCAGAGCTAGAGTAATACGCGTACTTATTTACCACATCCCACAATACTGGAATTAAGAAAAAGCAACCTTGATGTTTGAAAAAGAATAGATAAAAGGGATGGCTCTTCAGGAAGATGGCAAAGGCAGCTTTCTACCCAAAAATTCTTTGTCAAATTTTCTTTACTACTTTACAGTTGGGCCCTAAAAACATGTTGCTCTAAAAGATAGACTGAAATATGAGGCTGGGAGAAATGTTAAGTGTCTGCTGTGGCTTAAAAGAGCACATCTCCAAACCTTCACTCTGCTGTTGTGTGGAACTCCTCCACGCCGTCCACGGCCCACGGCTGCCCATCTCACTAACCCACCCAGAACAGCTGCGTTTCCATCCTTGACCTGAGCATTTCTGTCACCTTCTCTCCACTCAGTATACAGAAAAGGAATAGAAAGGGTCAGAATTTCTAATAGGGAATTGGGTTGGTTGGCAGGAACAGAGCCCCCAACTATTCTTGTTTTTTAAAATTACATGTGGTGGGCTTTCTCAAGAAATTTTATTGTCCATATTTTGTAAAAAAAAAAAAAAAAAAAAAAATTTGTCCTGATGAAACTATTAAAAAGATACAGCAAAAGTCTATGCTATTTTTCTCTTCCTTTATGAAATGGTGACATTCCTACTAGTAAAGCCCTACATTTAGGTGGCAAAAATGTGTAAAGTTTTGAATCCCCAACACTGCCATAAATGCTTGGAGAAACGCAAACCTCAAAAACAACCTTATTAAAAAATCTGTACTTTATTCAATTCACCTCCACTACCCAAATAAACACTGCTTATTTTGGTCGCCTTATCCTTTATTCGTAATCTCAATTATAAGTGTATCACTCTCTCACTTTCTCCATGGACTTGCCACCTGCTGTCCTCTGTAGAACAACGATTTCATCTGTCCATATTTGTATCCTTTGAGCCCTACCATATATGTTGGGGGGATAGATATCAGCATATCCTACATAAACCAGTTATGACTATAAAAATTCTAGCAATCTAACTCATTATACTGTCTTCATCTTCCAACAAATTGACTTCATTTTATCCACTTAATGCAATATTTGTGGCAAAAACATAATTTGGTAGTACTCTTATTATAGTAGAAATAATAGCTCGATGAATAGAAACCAGAGTATGGAACCCTTGATTGGTTATTTTAGCCACCATTTTCAGGACAGATTTTACTTCCTTTCTTTATTTCCTCCTTCCCCACTCTCTTTAGAGGTTTAAAAAAAAAAGGAGAGAGCCAGACTATCTCCAAGAGATAAAAGAGCGTGACACAGAAATGCACACATTACTGTCATTATACCTGAATGACAGTCATAAAGACATTTTCCAGGGAAGAAGCGAAGACAGAATGATACCCTGGTCGCATCTTCTGCCCAGCATGACCGGGTGAGGCAATGATTCAGCATCTTACTTGTTCGCTGCTTTATAGACTAACTCCTTATAAAAGGAAGTCAAAAGACCATAGCAGCTGGTTGCCTTTTCGACTTACTAATGGCCACACTTTTGCTGCACATCACTCTCAACGATGGCTGGAAAAGTAGGAGGCTTCCTGAAACGTTTCCTTCCACAAATAAATGCTCGAAAGTGTTTACTTAGGAAATTGACTTTTTAACTTTAAAATGTTTATTTTACATCATCAGGAACACCAAAATTTCTTATAGCCAAGACTAAAGGAATAAGGGGGTTAAATACATAGATTTCAAACTACTGATTTCAGCCAAGAGGGTGACAGTCTAATTAATGAATTGTCCTCCATTAATCAAAAAGAGCCAAATGCACCTTTCATCAGCAGGGCACTGGCAGAACTCATACACACTTATGCAATTGTGAGCTCACACAGTTATCTAATGATATAGATGGTATTTGTTGATTATGTTATGAACTTTCATGTCCTTATTAAGGAAACACATCTTTCACAAATAACACTGTTCCAGTACTTCTCTGGAATTTTAGCATTAAAAGGACAGAGAAGCTCAAGAAAAAAATGTTAATTTTTTGTCATAACCCTACCATTTCTTTAAATACATGAGGTAAGAAATTAAGAACTTAAACCAACCCCTCTCCTCCTTTCCCAATCCTCAAAGAGTTAATTGTCTCAAGAAAAACATTTGAAATTTCCTTCCTTCCAGAATATCTTTCTGCTTATAACAATTACACATGTCTATGCATTATACAAAAGTGGGATTATTTGAAACACCTTATCCTGTAATTATGCTCTTCTTTCAGATTAATAGGAGGGCACAGATGATTAGGTTACATTGTTCGCATGTGTTAGGTAGAGTCCAAGTTGTAGTTGTGCTCACACCCGGAAGATGTGCCGTACACCTTTACTTATTTTTCATTATTTTTTACCTAGCAAGGCACAATAGAAATCCTTCAGGCCAATATAGATCTGCCATGACATCTATTAGCTGCATAGCATGCCCCTGTTTGGATGTCTCATAATACATTTAGTAATTCTTTACAAATGCAACTCCCTGGGAAAAGCAATATAACTTCACCAAAGAAATTCAAACAAGACCCAGATAAATAGAAGCCCGATGGACTCCAGGACAGCGGACAATACAGCAAAGATGCCACTTCCTCCCCAAAACTAAATGCCATAAATGAATTTGAAATACAGGCAACAGACTGAAAGAAAGCTTTGCCTCACATAAACAGATAAAATGCTAACACAAAAAAATCCCTATAATACAAAGAGCTTCTGCATATCAAAAAGGGAAAGAAAAGCAATGGGAAGATGTCTCCATTTTATTAATGTTCCTAAAATTTGCTGCTCATTCTACTCTTGGCCTCTGCTGCTGAGAAGTAAAATACTACATTTACACAATCTCATCATGTGTCTAAATAGGAAAGATTTTAAAGTAAGATGTAATTATCCTAAGTTCAAAAACTAAAAGCACATTGCTTAAAAAGCTAGTAGAGTGATTGCAAAAAGTACCAAAAAAAAAAAAAAATCACATCCTCAGCCTGTTGATTTTCAGACCCATTTTAATCCCTATCTGCAGGATTTTGAATCCATGAAAACACTCAGTTCAGCACCATTGTTACAAAAGCAACTTGAAAGGAACCATGACAACTGCTAAGCATCAAAGTAAGAATACATACCGTTATGAAAGTCAAAACCAGCATTTTTAAGGGAATTTTCCAATTTCTGGACTTTATAAAACCACTTAAACATTTGAAAGTTTCCTTTACTGAAAATTATCAATTCAGGATATTGATATTGATATGCAATATTCTAAATATTGCATATTTAGAAAACACATCTTGAATTTTATAGTACCATCTCTGATGCCATGGAAATATTTAAATGGAACTAGCCTAAAGAGCTACATAGTATTATATGGCAGTGAAGCGTAAGTCTGCTAGAATTAGAAACCTATTTTAACTGTAACTAAAAGACATGTTCACGTTTTATGTTTATAAAGATTTCACTAAAAAATTGTAAAAAAAATATAGTAGCAGAGATTTTAAAAGAAGCATTGAATGCTTATGAATTATGCAAGTCTGAACTTTCATTTTAATAACTTCATTAAAATATAAAAACCTTAAAAGCCTCCCAACAGGAATTTAGCTTTATAGAAATGCTTTATACATGCCCTGACCTTGCCAAGAGGCACGCCTAAGGCAAGATTTAACAGTTATTACAGGGCAAAGCCTAATAATAAACACCTATCTGAAAATGCCAGCATCTGTCCTTACCTCCTTGGTCTCCAGAGGAGTTGCAACTCAGCCATAAACAGACCCCAGAGCAAAGGGAACAGCACCCAGCATTGGGGAAACCGGATCTGAAGCCTTAAACCTTTCTGATCCTCAGTCTGTTCATCTATAAACTTGGGCATTAAAGATAGCCACGCCATTGGGTAAACAAATAAGATAATGGTAGGTGGAAGTTCTTGGTAGGAAGCACGATATAAGTGTTATTTCTAAGCCAAAGATGGATCTCGGTTAACTCTTAATTCTCATCATATTCGGTTTCCACGAAAATATATGTTCCTATGTGGCTGATAAAAATACATGGGGTGTGTCTGTGTGTGTGAGTGTGTTTGAAGAATGCCTCTTCACACCAGGCACAGTGGCTCACAGCTAATCCTCTGGGAGGCTGAAGTGGATGGATTACTTGAGCTCAGGAGTTCAAGACCAGCCTGAGACAGAGCAAGACCCTGTCTCTAAAAAATTAGCCAGGCATTGGCTTGGCACCTATAGCTCGGCAGCTAGGGCAACAGCTGTATACAGCAGAGCTGGCAGGTTCAAATCCAGCCTGGGCCTGCCAAACAACAATGACTATTACAACCAAAAATTAGCCAGGCATTGTGGTGGGCACCTATAGTCCCAGCTACATGGGAGGCTGAGGCAAGAGAATTGCTGAAGCCCAAGAGTTTGAAGTTGCTGTGAGCTGTGATCCCGTGGCACTCAACATAGTGAGACCTGGTCTCAAAAAAAAAAAAATAGGCTCAGCGCCTGTGCCTCAGCGGGCTAAGGCGCCAGCCACGTACACCTGAGCTGGCGGGTTGGAATCCAGCCCCAGGGCCGCCAAACAACAATGATGGCTGCAACCAAAAAATGGCCAGGCGTTGTGGCGGGCGCCTGTAGTCCCAGCTACTTGGGAGGCAGAGGCAAGAGACTCGCTTGAGCCCAGGAATTGGAGGTTGTTGTGAGCTGTGATGCCACAGCACCCTATCCAGGGTGACAGCTTGAGGCTCTGTCTCAAAAAAAAAAAAAAAAATTATTTCGGATTAACATGAGGATACAAATGATTACGTTACATGGTTTGTGTTTGTTAGGTAAAGTTCAAGTTGTAGTTGAAAGCTTCACCCAGGGCATGTGCCATATACCTTTACATTGTGTCCATTAGGTGAGGGCTCACTGGTCTCCCTTTCCCCCTACCCCACACTTGAGGGTAATTGTGTTTTTCTCGGGTGAGCCTGTAGTTGTTTATCTATTGATTTCACATTAGTATTGAGTACATTAGATACTTGCTTTTCCATTCTTTATTTTTTTACTAAGAAGAAAGTTCTTCAGCTCCATCTAGGTTAATACAAAAGATCTTTTTTATAGCTGAATAATATTCTGTGGTATACATACACCAGTTTATTAATCCATTCATGGGTTATTGGGCACTTGGGTTGTTTCTACATCCTGGCAATCGTGAAATGAACTGTGATGAACATTCTAGGGCAAATATCCTCATGGTAAAATGATTTTGTTCTTTCTTTTAGATAGATACCTAGTGATGGGATTGCAGAATCAGATGTAAGGTCTACTTTTAGCTCTTTGAGGACTCTCCATACTTCTTTCCATAAAGGCTGTATTAGTTTTCAATCCCACTGGCAATATAAAAGTGTTCCCTTGTCTCCACATCCACACCAGCATCTGCGGCTTTGGGACTTTGTGATGTGGGCTATTCTCGCTGTGGTTAAGTGATATCTCAGGGTGGTTTTGATCTGCATTTCTCTGATGATTAGGAATGATGAGCATTTTTTTAATGTGTTTGTTGACCTTTGAAGTCTGTCTTCTCCAGAGAAGGTTCTGTTCATGTCTCTTGCCTACTTATAAATGGGATTGTTTGCTCTTTTCTTGTTGATTAGCTTGAGTTCTCTGTAAATTCTAGTTATCAGCCCCTTGTCTGATTCAGAGCATGCAAATATCTTCTCCCATTCTGAAGAGTGGCTGTATGCTTTAGTTGTTGTACCCTTATCTGTGTAGATTTAGCTTGATTAGGGAATAACAATATTAATAAAATACAGTCCCAGATTGGATATGATGGCTCATGCCTGTAATCCCACCATTTTGGGAGGTTGGGGTGGGATGATCTCTTGAGACCAGGAGTTTGAGACCAGCCTGGGCAAATAGCAAGACCTTATCTTTAAAAAATATATAATAGAGGTACATGTATAGTCCTAGCTGCTCAAGAGGCTAAGAGGGGAAGAGTGCTGGAGCCTAGGAGTTTGGGGCTGCAGTGAGCTATGATTCCTCCTCTGCACTCCAGCCTGGGTGACAGTGAGACTCTGTCTCTTTAAAAAAAAAAAGAAACTCCCAGCATTTAAAAAGTCACTATTTGGTCTCAGTCCAACTTTGGAAACTGTTCTGTGTCTTTGTCTGCCAGGATTTGAATCTCAGTTCCATCATTCACTAGCTATGTGACCTCTAAGAAGTTGCTTAACCTCTCTGTGTCTCATACTAGAACTAACCTCTTAGGGTTGTTGTGACAATTAAGGGGAGAATCCATGGGAAGCCCTGGGAACAGTAACTAACTAGTTCAGAGCACTTAATAGATGTTAGCCGTGTATGGGTGGGCTTCAGGGCTCTGTGAAATTTTGGCAAACTCATGAGTAAATTTGTATGTGACTGCTGATTTTTCAGAAGAAAGGAGCCATGACTCAGGGAATCAGAACGAATGAAGTACTTTTGAATGGGAGGTCAAGTGTAGACTTGTGGCTGAACCTAGAGATATTGTTGATCTAGAGCTGAGTTTCTTGGGACACCCCCACTTTTCCTTAGGCCATTTCCAAAAGACACAGCAATGTAACCATACAGGATTTGGAGGCGCTTAGTAAGGCTCACCTACTTGACTTAGTGGAGAACTTTGAGATGATCTCATCTGGATTCATCAGTTTACATGAAGGACACTGAGCTCGCTGGTTGAGCCTCATGCTTTCCCTAGATAACAGCCCAAAGTAATGGGTAATTCACGGATTCAAAAGTCTGGAAAGTCTAGTCAGAAGTGTACTGCAGGCCCAATATCTGTCCTTTTTCCTGCAGAATTATTAGGGTCATTGAGATGGTGTGTATTTGGAAGCATTTAAAGTAAGGGCTTGGCAACCGTAGCACATTGGTTACAGCGTCAGCCATATACAGAGAGGCTGGAGCGTTTGGACCCAGCTCAGGCCACCTAAACAATAATGACAACTGCAACAAAAAATAGCCAGGCATTGTGGCGGGTGCCTGTAGTCCCAGCTTCTTGGGAGGCTGAGGCAAGAGAATTGCTTAAGCCCGAGAGTTGGAGGTTGCTGTGAGCTGTGACTCCACAGCACTCTACCAAAGGCAACATAGTGAGACTCTGTCTCAAAATAAAATAAAATAAGTTACTGTTGTCTGTGTTATTACTTCCATGGGCACCTAATGTTACTGGCTAGATTAGTCAAGGTTCTCCAGAGAAACAGGATCAGTATCACATGCATCCTATAGAGAGAAAGAGAGGGATTGAGGGAGGGAGGGGAAGATTTAAGGAACTGGTTCATGCAATTGTAGGGGCTGGCAAGTAAGAAATCTGTGGGACATGCTGGTAGGCTAGAAATTCAGGTAAGAGTTAATGTTATGGTCTTGAATCCAAAATCTGTAGGGCAGGCCAACAGGCTGGAAACTTGGGTTGGGTTTTTTGTTTTTTGGTTTTTTTTTAAATAGCCACAACACTCAGCTATTCCTGGTTGCAGTTGTCAGTGTTTTTTAGCTGACCCGGGCTGGGTTCAAACCCGCCAGCCTCCTTGCATGCAGCTGGTGTTGTAACCATTGTGTTACGGGCACCGAGCCTTGGGTAGGGTTCTTATGTTATAGTCTTAAAGCAGAATTTCTTTCTTTGGGAAACTTCAGTTTTTTCTCTTAAGACCTTCAACTCTTTGGATGAGGTCACGTGCATTATGGAGGTTAATTTGCTTAGAGTTAACTGATCCTGAATGTCAATCAGGTCTACAAAATACCTTGCCAGCAACATCTAGGCTAGTGTTTGACCAAACAGCTGGGCACCACAGCCCAGCCAACTTGACACCTAAAATGAACCATTGCTGCTGGCCACTTGCACAAATGTGTAGCAAGCTAGTCTCAGGGGGCCCAGTGTCTTTTCAATAACGGTTCAACACACCTCAGGCCTTTTCAATAAGGGTTTTACACACTGTCTGGCAGGTGAACAGCAGAGGAAATTGTTCTGTCTAAGAGACGGGAAGGCTTGGTGAGGAGCTGTGTAGTTTGGGGGAAACCTTGTTGGTTGGCTGGCATTTTACTGCAACCGTGACCTTCACAGAACTGGCCCAGAAGCAGGCATAGCTAATCAGAAAACAGGAAATGGCCCAAAGAATGCCTTGAGCCATGGGCCACAGTGTACTCTGCATTTGAGGCTCTTGTTATGTTCTGGGTTGAAAGTATTTAATTTCTCTCCATAGGAAGGAACAGTTATCTTAATAAACTTAGAGCCAGGCAGAGGGAGGGAGGGCAGGTGATGTGGGGAAAGGAGAGGGAGTTTCCTGTTTTCTTTTTTTTCGGTCAGGGCTGGGTTTGAACCCACTACCTCCGGTATATGGGGCGACGGGTACCACCCGGGAGTTTCCTGTTTAGTGCCTGTAACTCTGACCTTCTTTTAAAAAAGGAGTAGAATAAAAAAATTGAATAATATAAATGTGTGACTCTGTGGCTACTGATAAGAAAATAATTTATCTAAATTTTTTTTTTTGCCTGACATGTTTAAGTGAGAGAATAGGTTTTCAATAGAATGGAATATATACACATTTTGATAAAAATCAGAGTGCCTTTCTTGGAAGACACTAAGCTGTGTTTCTCTAGGAGGATAGGAGCTAATGGCAGCTGCTGAATTTTTCCTTATTAGACGGGAGACAGGAGAGTGCAGTGGTTAAATGCTACGCCAGCCCTGGTTAGAGGCTTCTTCCTAGCTCTGTGATCCCAGAGAATTACCTAACCTTTCTGGGATCTCTTGGCTTATCTGCAGACGGAGTGGTGTTTTCCATCCTTAGGAGGAATGAATGAAACGATGCATGTGAAGGGCTTAGCAGTGCCTCCTGGCCTGCACTGCTGACATCAGCACCCTGCACCAAATGCCCAGAGCTGCGAGAAGTTCTAGTTGAGCAGCTCCACCTGGTCTGTGTGTGGTCAATGGCATCGCGTGGTCAGGCGTACGTATTGGGAGAGTGCTGGACAACTTGGTTTTTCATTGGATCATGAAGTTTTTAAAGGTATAAAGTTCAATTTCTAACTCCCTTCCCTTAAGTGCTTATATCAGTGAAGCTTAGCCTGATGGTCAAGTCTTCACAGTGTGACCACAACCGTCCCTCACAGCACACCTGCCCTCTACCCTTTGCCCATCCCTTGGTTCTGGCCATCAGGCCATGTGGGGTCTGAGACAAGAGCCGTTCTCCCCTCCTCTGTGGCTTTTCTTTCTCCCCCCATGTTTTCAATCCCTCCTTGTCCTTCAGTTTTTAGCTCAGCCTCTGCTTCCTCTCTGAGGCCTTACCTGGGTCACTGTAGTCACTTTCCTTCCCCTCTGAGGGGAATGTATCTCTCTGCAATTGCGTATGTATCTCTCTGATAGCAACTGAAGTCCCTTCCTTCCCTTCCCTTCCCTTCCCTTTTTTAGACAGGGACCCACTCTGTCACCCAGGCTAGAGTGCAGTGTGGTGTGATCATAGCTTTTTGTAACCTCAAACTCTGAGTCGCAAGTGATCTTCCTGGCTCAACTGCTTGAGTAACTATGACTGCAGGTGTGCACCACCGTGCCTGCAATTTTATTTTTTGTAGAGATAGAGTCTTGTTGTGTTTTCCTGACTAGTCTTAAACTCCTGGCTTCATGTGATGCACCTGCTATGGCCTCCCAAAGTTCTAGGATTATAGGCAGGAGCCACCACACCTGGCCAGGAGACATACATTCTAATGTTCAGCCTCCCGCTGGCCAGTTGAATGACCTTGATTTAATCTCTGAGATATCTTCTTTGACATTATTAAGACTTTAGACTCATTTCTCAGGCTCAGTGACTGTTTTTGTAAATAATGTTCTATTATCTATAGGTGCTTTTGTCCTGTTTCTACAGTTTCAGGAAAATCCATGTTGCCTGCAAGCCTGAAATATTTGCTATCCAGCCCTTTACAGAAAAAGTTTGCTGACTTCTAATTGTCAAATTTCCTTTTAGGTTTGAAATTCTTCTAGTTTGGGGATAGTTAGACCAACTTTTTTTTTTTTTTCATCACGTTGGTTTTTATTAAATCACCCGAAAATTTGACTTGAAGAGGGAAAACCCATTATTTTTTATATATCTGTACCTGTCATATTTTGTTATTAATGCTGTGGTTACAAACAACCTATAAAGCTCAGTGTCTTACAACAATTATATTCAAGTGGTGACCTAATTTACCTCAGCCTCGCCTGTGGTATTCATTCTGGGATCATGGCTAAAGAAGCAATCCCTATTTGGGAAAAAAGAACTATGGACAGGCTTGGCGCCTGTGGCTCAACAGGCTAAGGTGCCAGCCACGTACACCTGAGCTGGTGGGTTTGAATCTAGCCCGGGCCCGCCAAACAACAATGACAGCTGCAACCAAAAAAATGGCGGGCGTTGTGGTGGGCGCCTGTAGTCCCAGCTACTTGGGAGGTGGAGGCAGGAGACTCGCTTGAGCCCAGGGATTAGAGGTTCCTGTGAGCTGTGATGTCACAGCACTCTATCTAGGGTGACAGCTTGAGGCTCTGTCTCAAAAGAAAAAAAAAAAAAAGAACCATGGACAGACCATGTGCCAGTGTTTAAAACTTCTGTTTAGGCCCAGGTGCAGTGGCTCACGCCTGTAATCCTAGCGCTCCAGGAGGCCGAGGTGGGTGGATTGTGTGAGCTCAGGGGTTTAGTAACCAGTGTGAGAAGAGTGAGACTTGCCTCCATTAAAAATAGAAAAATTAGCTGGGTGTAGTGGTTACACCTGTAGTCCCAGCTACTCGGGAGGCTGAGGCTAGAGTACTGCTCAAGCCTGGAGTTTGAGGTTGCGGTGAGCTATGACGTCACAGCACACTACCCAGGTGACAGAGGAGACTCTGTCTTATCAAATAAAACAAAACAAAAAGAAAACCTCTGTTCAGACGTGGAATATCCTCTTTCTGCTCACATTTCTTTGCCTAACCTGATATTAATGGTACAGGGAAATACCATCCTACGGCAGGAGGTCCTGCAGGCTATCTGATACCTTGAGTGGATGGATAATCCTTTTTACACAGAGGGCAGTGAGTCATTGGGAATAATATCATCTACCATAGCCTGCTTAAAGGTTTGCTAGTCATGTCAAAAACTTGGTTTTGGAATTCTTTGCATGTTGTTTTTCATAAAATCCTTGTAAATAGTAAATAACTAGAAGTTGGCCCAGTTAGCTTTTGGAATATATTCTTGTTCTCTCAACTTATTTAATGGTCAGCTTAAAAATATAATGTGTGGGCTGGGCATGGTGGCTCATGCCTGTAATCTCAGCACTTGGGAGGCCCAGGTGGGTGGATTGTCTGGGCTTAAGAGTTTGAGACCAGCCTGAGCAAGAGTGAGACCCTGTCTTTAAAAAATAGCTGGGCGCTGTGGTGGGTGCCTGTAGTCCCAGCTACTTGGGAGGGTGAGGCAAGAGGATTGCTTGAACCCAAGAGTTTTAGGTTGCTGTGAGCTAAGATGCCATAGCACTCTACCAAGGGTGACCAAAAAAAAAAAAAAAAAAAGGAAAAAAATATATATGTGTATATAGATATATATGTATGTATGTATGTGTGTGTGTGTGTGTGTATATATATTATATATATGTATAATGTGTCTTTTGGATTTCTTTCTTGTAGAAATCTTTTTTCTTTCTTTTTTTTTTTTGAGACAGAGTTTCATTTTGTTGCCCTAGGTAGAGTGCTGTTGCGTCACAGCTCATAGCAACCTCAATCTCACGGACTTAAGGGATTCTCTTGCCTCACCCTCCCAAGTAGCTGGGACTACAGGCACCCACCACAGCGCCCAGCTATTTTGTTGTTGTTGTTTAGCAGACCCAGCTGGGTTCCAACCCACCAGCCCCGGTGCATGTGGCTGGCAACCTAACCATTGAGCTCTGGGCACTAGCTAAATCTTGATTCTAGGTTCTTTAACTTAAATTTCTCACTTCTAAACTACTTCTCTTCTAAAGTTCCATATCTTATTGAATGACATCACTTAAGTTTCCCAAGCCAGAAAGCTGGGTGAAATACTTAACTTTCTCCCTCACCATGATTACCTCTGTTTATCATCAGTTACCGGATTCTGTTGAATCCTTCCTCTGTGTTGCTTGTGGTTCTGCCTTTTCTCCATCTTTGCTGCCGCCATCCTGGTTCAGAAACATCTTGCCATTCTGTCTTCTGACTTCTCTAATCCACCCTCAACATAACCACCAAAGTGATTTTTCTTCTCTTTTCTTTTTTTCTTCAGAGAGAGTTTTACTTTGTCACTTTTGATAGAGTGCTGTGATGTCATCACTAACAGCAACCTCAAACACTTGATCTCAAGCGATCCTCTTGCCTTCAAGTAGGTGGGACTACAGGCGCCTGCCACAACCCCCAGCTATTTTTATGGATGGGATCTCACTCTTGCTAAGGCTGGTCTTGAACTCCTGAGCTCAAGCAATCTACCCTCTTTGGCCCCCAGAGTGTTAGGATTACAGACGGTGAGCCACCGGCCCAAAGTGATTTTTGTAAAATGCAAACAAGTCATGTCATGCACCTGCAATAAAACCATTTCAATGTCTTGTACATTGTATCCTCCCCTTAGGGCTCAAATTTCTAAACAGAGCCATATACCTTTCCTTTATTTTTTCTTGGTAGCCCCAGTTCTGTCTTGTTAATGCTCAGCTTACATGGTTACACAAATATGATCTTCTAGAAATTTTTTTGAGCATACTTTATAAATTTAAGATTTGCTAGATTTTTTTTCACTTGTAGAGACTGAAGTACTTGATTAAGAAAACATCGTGCGGCGTCGATTGTGTATAGTATTAAATGCAGTCCAGTGCAGGAAGCTCCTGTCCGTATGCTCAACAGATTGTTCCTTCTTGGAATGGGGCGGCAAAGCCACATGGTGCCATCTGGCTCTAAAGGAAGTGAGATTAACTCTGGTTTCACTTTACTTTCTCTGAAGCTTGTTTTAGAAGTTTAAAATGTGTCCATTTTAGAATTAATTGTCTGTTGGGCCTTTTAAATGGACTAACATAATTTTACTTATATGATGCTAACTAAGCAATCTCCGGACAAAAAGAATGTGAAACACAAGTGTGCAATTTAAAATAGTTGACTATAACTAAATTGCACACAGACTTTACGGGCACCCTGATAGTGACATTGCCATATGCGTTTCTTTTGTATCTGGTTATTGTTTCTCCTTCACTGGAATATAAACTCTTTGAGGGCCGGCTTGGTGTGTTGTATGTACTGTTGTGTCCTCCAGGCCTAAAATGGTGCCTGTTAAACGAAGGGCACTTAATACTGTTGGGTATACGTAGACATGCTATATGACTCACATTTAGACTTCCTGGGCGGCACGCATGGCTCAGTGGGTAGGGTGCCAGCCCCATATACCGAGGGTGGTGGGTTCAAACCTGGCCCCGGCCAAATTGCAACAACAAAAACAACAACAAAAAAAAATAGCCAGGTGTTGTGGCAGGCCCCTATAGTCCCAGCTACTCGAGAGGCTGAGGCAAGATAATCGGCTAAGCCCAGGAGTTGGGAGGTTGCTGTGAGCTGTGTGACACCACAGCACTCTACCCAGGGCGATAGAGTGAGACTCTTGTCTCTAATAAAAAAAATAATAATAAAATAAAAAAATAAAATAGACTTTCCATAGGAGGGGCTGTCGCATTGTCCGGTATTTAATGCATCTCTTAGGTAAGATACTAACTTTCTTTTTCTTTTTTTTTATAATTTTATTAAATCATAAGTGTGTACATTAGTGCAATCATGGGGCACAATGTGCTGACTTCATATACAATCTGAAATATTTTGGTCGAACTGTTACACATAGCCTTCATGGCATTTTCTTAATCACTGTATGAAGACATTGCTATTCTACATTTAATGTTTCACCAGTACCCTTCTAAGATGCACTGTAGATGTGATCCCACCAATTGCCCTCCCTCCACCCATCTTCCCCCCTCCCCGCCCCTCCCTTGCCCTTTTCTGAGCTAACTTTCATACCACCCCCTGAGCAACGGTTATGTCGTGTGCCCATGCCTAGTATAGCCAAAGGGCAGTGGCCAGGATAGTGAGAGCTCACAGTCCTCTTCTTTTGCTGTTTCTTTCTTTCTATTTGCATGGGCTGGTCTCTCCAAAAGCTTTAAGTTTCAACTCCTAGCTCGTGAGAAAATTTCGCCATATTTTATGCTGTAGAACAGTTGCTTCTTCCCATGTTGAACTAAGGATCTAGACAAATGATAGGAATCGATATTTTAGCTTTCTTAATGTTTATGTCCTCTTGCTTTGTCATCCTGACTTACACACTCATGTGCTGCCTCTTCTCTTTGTTCCTCTCTGTTTCTTAATTGTAGTCTATCTTTTTCTCCTGTGTTTTACTCTCTCGCCCCTCCTTTTTCTCGCTTGCTTCTCTCTTTCAGCTGCCGTTTTGCTTTGCTTTTCTCTCTGTAATTCCAGAGTTTGTTTAGCTTGAGTTCTTGCCTCGGAGAAATCTTTCAATTCACGTACTTTGTGTAATCGTTTTTTTTTTTTTTTTTTTTTTGAGACAGAGTCTCACTATGTCACCTTCTGTACAGTGCAGTGGTGTCACAGCTCACAGCAATTTCACACTCTTGGGCTCAAGCGATTCTCTTGCCTCAGCCTCCCAAGTACCTAGGACTACAGTTGCCCATCACAACGCCCAGCTATTTTTAGAGACAGGGTCTCGCTCTGGTTCATGCTGGTCTCGAACTGGTGAGCTTAAGCCATCCACCCACCCTTGCCTCCCAGTGTGCTAGGATTACAGGTGTGAGCCAACTGGCCCAGCCTCTCAACTTTTTTATCTCTTAGTAATTTCCCAAATATTGTCACCTACATACTGCTGTTTCTTGAGTTTTCTTTTTTAGTTTTGAATACTGAGTTCCTGCTGTGAAAGGTGAGGATGGAGCTTCCTTATGTATCACTGTCCCTGCCCACCTCCCATTTCCATTCTATCCATGCTTCCAACTAGTATTATCATAACTTTTTGTTAGATCAATATATTTTAATATGTATGTTCTTGTGACTATGTAAACATTATTCATCACTGGGCCCTATTGGGTACTGTGATTACCTTTCATGTAAAACTTTTTGCTTCTCCTTATTGTGGTCTCACTTTGTTCTTTTACTTTCCTGTAGACTCATCACTAATTCATTATCCGTTCCCCTGGGCAGTACCTGTGGTTCAGTCGGTAAGGCGCCAGCCCCATATACCGAGGGTTGTGGGTTCAAACTCAGCCCCGGGCAAACTGCAACAAAAAAGTAGCCAGGTGTTGTGGCAGGGACCTGTAGTCCCAGCTACTCGGGAGGCTGAGGCAAGAGAATCGCCGAAGCCCAGGAGTTGGATGGAGGTTGCTGTGAGCTGTGTGATGCCACGGCACTCTACTGAGGGTGATAAAGTGAGACTCTGTCTCTACAAAAAAGAAAAAAAAAATTATCTGTTCCCCTAACTGTGCACCAGAAATGTAAACCTCCTCTTAATATGTTCAAACCTGTCAGCCATTCTCTCAGTACGATCTTTTTTGGAACCCTCTGCCCTCTTGATAGAATTTGGGTTGCTGCACCGCTGTCATCTTAGCACTTTCTTATATCGTTTATGATTTTCTTGGGGATTCCCTTTTGTATTGTAGCTCCTTTTTTCTGAATGCCATGTTTTTCTGCCCCCCCCCTTTATTTTGGCAATGCACATTCTCCTATAGGTTCCTGAGAAAATGTGCATGAGAAGAAACATTTTTGCTGCTTTGAGTATTTGAAAATGTTTTATTTCTATCCCATTCTTCATTGATAGTTTGCATATGGGTAGAAGTCAAGGTTGGAAATAATTTGCCCTTAGCAATTTTTTTTTTTTTGAGGACAGAGTCTCACTTGGTCACCCTCAGTAGAGTGCTGTGGCGTCATAGCTCATAACAACCTCAAACTCTTGGACCTAAGCAATTCTCTTGCTTCAGCCTCCCAAGTAGCTAGGGCTATAGGCGCCTACCGCAACACCTGGCTATTTTTAGAGACAGAGTCTCGCTCTTGCTCAGGCTGGTCCCAAACCTGTGAGCTCAGGCCGTCCACCCACCTCAGCCAGCCAAATGCTTGGATTACAGGCATGAGCCACTGCGCCCAGCTTCCTTAGCATTTTGAAGTCATTATTTTCTTTGAGCATTCAATGTTGTTATTGAAAAGTCCTATCATTTTAATTTCTGTAGGTATTATCAGTTGCATAAGTTATCGCAAAGCATAGTGGTTTAAGGCAGCAAATATTCATGGGTTAGGAATCAGCTATGAATTAGTTGGGTAGCTCTGATTGAAGGTCTCTCATATGACTACAAAGAAGATGAGGTGGGCTCATCTCAGACCTAGATTAGGGGAGGACCTGTGTCCAAACTCACTTACATGGGCAGGCTGGGAGTCTTTGCTAGCTGTTGGCTGGAGACATTAGTTCCACTTCAGCTTCTCTATGGGACGACTCACCACATAACAAGGTGCTTCTCTCACAGTTTTGGCTCTGAGATAGAGTCAGATTCTATTTGTGATCCCCAAAAACTTAAGACAAAATTCCCTGACTGGTACTTAGGAAGTAATTTGCAAAAATAATAAAAGTTTCTAATACAATGCTTGTCTCCAGCGTTTATTTTTCCACCTCTGTATCCTGTCCCTAGTCGTTCCTAGGTCAGAAGTTCAGTATGATCTAGGGTTTCCTTCAGCCTTGTCCATCTTAGCACTTTCATTTACCTGTTGGTTCATTCATGAAGTTGCTCAAGCATTTACTGAGAACCTGTCGGCATGTTGGCTACCAGGGAGAACTCACTCACGCCTGTCTGCATGTGCTGTGGTCAGTATCCACCTCTCACTGTTGAGGGAACCTCCACAGATACAGTTCTTGTGCATGTGTAGGCTGGCCTGCCAAGGACAGTGCCCCACAGCAGCATCCTGGCCACCACAATGTGGCTTGAGTACACAGGTTACCTACATACTAGAAAAGGAAGAGAACGGGAAGTGTGGCAATCTGGGTTCCTGATTCCCTGGTCCCCATCTTATCATCATCGTCAAACTGCCATCTAGTTCTAGGACTGGAACCTTCTCTAGACTGCATCCTCTACTGTGTGCCAGTTCCACAGCTGGCAGTCCTGGGCCTAGGCAGAGACCACTCACCTGAATGAAGACCTTTTCTTTCTGGAAAAAGAGTGTGGACACGACCCTAAGAAGGCTCAGCGCCCGTAGCTCAGTGATTAGGGCATTGGCCACACGCACTGGGGCTGGTGGGTTCGAACCCAGCCCAGGCCTGCTAAAACAGCAATGACAATAATAACAAAAAAATGGCCAGGCGTTGTGGCGGGCTCCTGTAGTCCTAGCTGCTGGGAGGCTGAGGCAAAAGAATTGCTTAAGCCCAAGAGTTTGAGGTTGATGTGAGCTGTGACACCATGGCGCCCTGCTGAGGGCGACATAGTGAGACTCTGTCTCGAAAAAAGAAAAGACCCTAAGGAAGACACACTGTATCATTAATCCATAATGGCATATCTCATATCTAGAGTTATGAGCAGAGAGGCTGCTGTTATATTTAAAATTTCCACATTTGTATTAAAAGATTTTCTTTTCTTTTTCTTTCTTTCTTTCTTTTTTTTTTTTTTTTGAGACAAGAGCCTTACTCTGTTACCTGGGATAGAGTGTCATGGCATCATCATAGCTCACTGCAACCTCAACCTCCTGGGCTCAGGCCATCCTTTTGCCTCAGCCTCCCGAGTAGCTAGAGCTACAGGTACCTACTGGAATACCTGGCTAGTTTTAAAATTTTTAATAGAGATGGGGTCTCACTCTTGCTCAGACTAGTTTTCAACTCTTAAGCTCAAGTGATCTACTCCCCTTCGTCTCCCAGAGTGCTAGGATTACAGGCATGAGCCACTGTGCCTGGCCTAAAGGCTTCCATTTTCATATGTCTTCTACCCATCATTGGGAATCTTTTTTCCTCGTTATTGGGAATCTTGATAAACATACTTACCTTTAGCAGTATGCATGGAGTGTAATAACTTTTACCTGATGTTTCAGGTTCATCATTGGGAATATCATGTGTGTAAGGTTGTAAATACAATTATGCCCTCAGATGTGTTTGAGTTTTGTAAGCTGTTTATTTTTGTGCTATTTTCTTTAACTTGACTGGCATTTTCCTGTATTTATGTATCTTTCTTCTCTGCTACCTGTTACCTTTTTGCTAGGCTTAACACATCCTTCTTTTAAATCACCATGGGCCAGAATAATAAAGAACAAGCATAATCCTGAAATCATTGGATGATGTTTGCCCTTCTACTTTTCTCGGCCTGAAATGTCTTTCCGTGGATCCTCCTAGCTAACTTTCTCGTCTCTTTGAGGTCTGCTCACATGACCCCTTCTTAGTGAGGCCTTCCTTGACTCCCTTATTTAAAATTATAACATGCTGCCTTGCTCCTGCACTTCAGATGCCCTTTTTCTTGTTCTAGTTTTTGTTTTTTTAACATGGTTTCTAATGTGTCCATTTAATAAGTGCATTGAATATAAGTCCTGTGAAGACAGGGCTTTTTGTTTTGTTTACTGCTATGTGTAGCCAAGAGCACTGGAATGGTGCTGGATGTGTAGTAACCTCGGAGGACTTTCTCAGGTCGTTATTCGTAAGTAACATTCTCTGGGTGGACTGTCATACTGTTCTACGTGATGCCTCCTTGAGTTTAAAACCTCTATGTCCTCCCATCGCTACCCCAGAGGCTCACCCAGCAGAAGGAACAATACGAGCAAGGGCAGGGCCATGTCTCTGTCCTTAGGGTCAGCCCTTCTGCTTCCTGGACTGCGGCTTCCAGGGACAGCCCAGCTAGGGAGCTGCCAGGGAAGGGGGCGGAACCAGTTTTTCTTCCTGGGTGGACTCCTCCACTTCACCCCATCCTCTCCTTTGGTCTTCACCCCCAGCTGAGTGCTGGAAGGATCAGAGTTGAAAAGTGCAGCTGTAGGACCCAGAGGGAGGAACTGGGGCCTGGAGCGCCCCCTGCTGTCCTGGAAGAGCAGGGTGTCTGAGTTTCTCCCTGTCGAGGTGAAGGATGGCAGTTGGGAAGGGGTGGGTGGAGAACAGGTTGAGGGCGCTGGATGGAACAGGACCCTGTCTCTAGCAAGGAGATAGCAGATGGACAGGATTCTTCAAAAACAAGAAATGCAAAAGAAGAAATTAGCCCAGTATCTGGTTATTTTTCCTATTTTTTTTGTTTTCATCTTTCTTATGGTATTAGTGGTAGAATATACTTGCAAGTGAGTTTCCTGGGAAACAGACTCTAAAACAGAGACTTGAATGCAGCAAGTTTGTTGGAGAGTGGTCTCAGTGTCAGCCCCATCTGGGGGTGGGCGCTGAGTAGAACTGGTTAGAGCAGTGGTTCTCAACCTTCCTAATGCTGTGACCCTTTAATATAGTTCCTGTGAGAACTGTAGGGTGAGAACTGCTGGGTTAGAGGGAGAAGTGAACTGAATGCATTTGCAACAGAGGCCTCAGTCCATCTTACAAGTTGCTCTGGAGCTGAGGAGGCCCTGCAGAGATGACCCGAACTGGAGTAAGAAGGATGGGCTGTTAGACATCCACATCATTGGATGCAGGCTGCCTCCTAGGAGGGGCATTACTTTGAGTAAGTTGCCTGGGTTGGCATTTCCTGGGATAGGACTTGGCTGTGAACGGTCAGCCCCCAACACTCCTAACTGCTAGGGGAGTGAATGCTTCAGTTCTGAAGGGGAATCTGGGTGACACACACAATACCTGCTGTGGACTTCTCCCCTGGACCGTATATATCCAGCACAAGGAACAGCACGAACGCGTGGCCTACAGGGCCCATGTCTCTGTTCAGAGTCAGCCCTTCTGCTTTGTAGGATTATAGGTCTGTGGACACAGAATTCTTTTTTTTTTTTATTTTGAGACAGATCCTCAAGTTGTCACCCTGGATAGAGTGCTGTGGCATCACAGCTCACAGCAACCTCCAATTCCTGGGCTCAAGCGA